>CAUYON010044507.1:0-13678 GCA_963573935.1 Arctocebus calabarensis
TATTTCCTTTTGGTGGGCGGTTAAACCCCATCTCTTCACCCTTTATCATTTTCCATTTCCCAAACCCCCATCGCCCCCCCCCCCCCCATGTCCTCTGTTTGTCCGTCTTGCTCCCTTCCCCAACCCCCGCAGCCACTAGAGTGCCTCTGCCATTCATTCTCTTGTTCAGAACCCTGTGGCGGCTCTTCAGTGTCCCCACAGAAACTCAGTCTCTGTGACACAGCACACTTTTACTCATCTCTTCTTTCTAGTGTGTCACCACTGTTCCTTTGCACAGACTCTGCCCAGAGCCAGGTCCACAGTTCCTGGGCATACCAGGTTCTCTTTCTCTGTGCCTTGGCACATGCCTTTGCCTCTGGCCACGTTTTAGTTCTTTAGATTTTAAAACGTTAGCTCCTCTGTGAAGTTTTCTATATATGCCAGGAAATTTAGTGCTTTCTTCTCCCATAGTTTCTCAGATGTATCCCTACTAATCATTTATTACGTAATTCTGAAATCAGTTGATTGTCATTCATTATTATCCATCTCTCTTACCCCACGTTTACTAGCTAACTATTATTGAGTATTGACTCTCAGTCAGACGTTGGGCTAAGTAAGGGCTTTTCGTGCATTTGTTCATTTCTTCCTCCTTGGGTATAGGGATTATTATTAGCTCCATTCTACAGAGTAGGAAATTGAGGCTTAGAGAGTTTTAGTGACTGGGCGAAGCTAGTAATGATAGACTGAGGAATTGTGCCAGGCATTTTGCTAGATGCTGTACATATGAAGTCCAATACTACGTAGTGTCTTTCCTCAAGGAGCTTATCTTCCAGTAGGTCAGACAGGTCAGTGATTGTCAGTCCAGCTCACGAGTGCAGTGATAAGGGTGTTATGGTGCTGTAGGAACAGAGGTCCGGGGGCTACCTCATCTTGGGGAGGGCTGGGGCTATGTACATACCTTTGCATCCCCTCTGCTTAGCACTGTGGTTTGTTTGTTTTTTTGAAAGAAAAAGGATCTCCCTCTGTTGCCCAGGATAGAGTGCATAGCACGATCATAGCTTACTGTAACCTGGAACTCCTGGGCTCAAGCAATCCTCCCACCTCAGTCTCCTGAGTAGCTAGGATTACAGGTATGTGCCACCACACCCAGCTAATTAAAAAAAAAAATTATGCAGATGGGGTCTCACTATATTGCCCAGGCCGGCCTCAGAAATCTCAAAGACTCAAAATCGTTTTTTTTACTTTCTATGTTCTCTTTAGTCCATTCATAGCACCTTCCTTTCCAGCGAGTCTGGAGTCTGTACTGTCTCCACACTGGTCCAGGCCCCGTTCAGATAAGCTGCTCCGTGTGTGTGAGGAATGTGCATGAGAGTGTGAAGGTTTCTGGAGTACCGGGAGTCTCTGGAGATTGCCTGTGCTCAGCTCATTTGTCATTGCCTAGGCTTCCTGGAGTGTTTCCATCCTAGGAAATTTTTTCTTGGCCTCAAGACAGAACTTCTAAGAACATGTCCCAGGTTTGGGCCCTGTGGCACTGTGTCCCTCTCACCCCGCCAATTCTGGCCCAGCCTCTGCTGTGTGCTAGATCCTGGGCTGCTTGCAGAGCCAAGGGCACTGAGATGTGGCCCCTACTCTCCAGGGGCTCGAGATCCTGTAGCCCAAACCAGATGAAGGGTGGAAGCCTGGTTAGACCCGGAGGTTGATCCCTGGGCTTTCAGTAGGGCTGGACCAATAGACGGGAATCAGCTGATGAGGGGAGAAGACAGTTGCAGGGCCAGGGAGAAAGGCAGACCTCATAGATGGGTCCCCTGGAGAGGAGCACAGCTGAGATAGAGCCAGGTGGGGTGGGAGAGTCGTGAAAGGACTGTCTGTGGGATCATTACCCAAGTTTCTTCCTGTTAGGTAATCCCTAGTGGAAGTGAGCATCAAATCAGGTAGAGATTCCAACAATTTTAATTTAAAATCAAAAGACATGATCCCAGTGTCCACATGGGAAGCCATTCTGATTTTTCAGGGACACAAAGAAAAAGAGTAAAGGGAGTGGGGAGCAGAATGTAATGAGCCTCTCTGTGTGTATTGTTCCAGGTGTGTGATACGGTAGCTCATTTTCACAACAACCCCATGAGTCCACATTTACAGACTGCAAGTCCTACAGCTGATAAACAGGAGGGCAGTATTTGAAGTCAGGTCCGATCCCAGAGTTCCACCTCAGCATGCTGCTCATTCTCAGAGGACTGAAAAATACCCCAGCAGAGACAATTGAGTAAACTCCCTAAATACCACACAGGAGGCCCAAAACTGACCAGTATGAAAATGCTAACCAAGGAGCAAAAAGGTCGTTAATGAGATCTTTGCTGGCAGGGCCAGTTATGCTTAGGGAAAAAATAACCCAATGTGTTTTGCAAAGAGGTTCTTTTTACTTTCTCTTGCCTGTTCTGAGCATGACTGTCTCTTCCTAGGGTTTTCCAGAAGCTCCAGGTAACCCTGTGACCCTCAGATCTCTGAAAGACCCCTCACCTTCCCCTGTCTGTTGGTGCCTGACGAATAACCCCTAGACAATTTAGGCTGGTCTGCCAGAGCCCTGTCTGTGAGTGTGTGTGATCTGTCTTACTGCCAGTGCTCATTTGGGCTCGATTAATAATTGAAGGCCAATGTTAAACGCTTCCCAATCTGTCCTTCGTGGACAGGAGCAGTTTTCTGTGTTGTAAAGTGATAGGCCCTGCCTCCCAAGGACGCTCTTTCCTGAAGTGCAGCTGATTCAGCGCATTCGGATGTTGCCACCAGGTTAGATTTCGTTGAGTCTTCTTTTAAGGAGATATCTCTCCTATGTCATCTTTGAGACCACATACATAAGGGTTGGTGGCTGGGGCTAGAGATCATCTTACTTTAAGGACATGCTCAGCCACATCCTACTGTGCTGAGGGGTCAGTGCATTTTGTACAAATACAAAATGAGGGACCATGGCAAGTCTCAGTCAGTTCCATCTGTTTACCCTGCACCGGTCATTCCAGGCTGGTTCTGATTGCAGTTTCCCTGTCGTGTGCTCTTTTCTTCTTTCAGGCCCTTGGTTGTGTTGATCTCTTTGTCTCTGTCTCCTTCTCACCATCCCCCCAATCTGCTGACCTGTACTTTCCCTGCCAGCTCAGTTCAGGTCTTGCTCTCCCTATAGTAAGGACTCTTTTTTCCGTACCCACAACCCTTGTGTCTACCTCTGTCTTAGCACTCATCCCTCGTTGCAGGAGTTAGCTGCCTTTCCCTCTTTGGGAATGAGGGAATCTCATGGAATGCATGGACAAATGAACAAACTGAAGTAGTTTGTGGATTCTGCTATTAGGAAAATAGCAGTAATAGTTAAGGAAGGAAATCACCATTTACCGAGGACCTGTTATGTCTCAGGGACTAGACTGGGTGTTTTGCATGTGCCATCTCATTTAATTCTCACAGTGACCTTGGGTTGTGGATATTAGACGTTGTACAAAGAAGTCAAGCTTCCTGCAGCCTTTTCACTGTTATCCTTCTGTTTTTGGACTGACTCATCATAATGACCTGCTTTGTAATGTGTAATTTAATAATGAGTACTTTTAAAACTTAAAAAAAATGCTTTCTTTTAATTTTGCAGTTTTACACTTTAGCATTGAGTATAATAATGTATCAGATGACTGTCAAAATGCAGAACCAACTCTTTTGCTGGAAATAATTACACTTTGCCAAACCCGTTTATTTTGAGCAGCTCCAGCTCGTTAATGTACTGCACTGTAAATGTGGGCCTTCTGATGTATGGATTATGCAGGGGGGATCAGAGTGGCAGTTAAACCAAGGGCAGATCCCCTGGATGGGTGGCAAAAAGGGAAATAGAACACGTCCCTTTGTTAAATACTTTCCCTGAAGATAAGTTTGTAATTTGACAATCTAGGCAGCTGGAAAAATTAGGAGCTGCTTCACTGGAGAAGCTGGCCTGATTCTTCACACTTGCACTTAAAAAATAAAACCATTGGTTCTTTCAGTGATTCTCTGGTCAGAGTGCTTATTTCTGAGTCTGCAGGAGGTTCAGGCCCTGCACACATGGACTTGCTTCCAGCCAGGTCAAGTCCACTGTCTATGGGAATGGTTGTGATCGTGGTTGAGATTGTGATCTCACATAATTGCCTCCTAGATAGGCTGCTGTCCCCTCAAACTTGGCCAGTCTAAAGGGAGACTTGGTCAGTGAGAAATGGAGTCGGACAGATCTGTGTTTTAATTTAGGCTCCTGCCACTGACTGAAAATTGTATTACTTCTGGAAAGTTGTGTTCTCTCTTTGAGCCTCAGTTTTCTTGTCTACAAAATGGAGATCATTCGTTGAATTTATCAAGTACCCATTATGTGCCAGCCCAAGTGTTCAAGGCATTTGGGAAATAGAAATCCTTGTCATTATAGAATTGACATTTTAGTGAGGGAAGACAGACATTAAACCTAGACATAATAAGAAAATTATATGGTATGTTAGAAAGTAATAAGTACAATAAAAAGGAAAAAAAGAGAGCAAGGTGAGGGATGTTGGGAATTATTATGGGAGGTGGATGGGGGGAGCGTGGGTTGTAGTTTTTAATAGATCTCATTGAGATGGTGACAAAGACATGGAGTTGGTAAGGGACTTAGCCATGCAGATATCTGGGGGAGAGTATCTCAGGGCACACAAAGGTCTAAAGTGGTCATGTTTGGCATGTTTGGGAAGCAGCAAGGAAGCTAGCTTGACGCAAGTGGAGTGAGCAAGGGGGAGAATAAGAAAAGAGGAGGTCAGAGAGGTAATGGTGATAATATCCCCAGGGTTGTGAGGATTTAATGAGGTTATATCTTATTCTTCCATCTGACTTCCCATTTTTCCAATAGCACTGTCACTCTTCATCACCCTGCCTATCACCCAGGCCCAAACTTCAGTGAAACTTTGATGTCTCCCTTCTCTTTACCTCCATTGCCAATCATTGGTGTCCTGTAGCTGTGTCTCTCTTTTCTTTCTTTGGTCCTTTTTTCCTTGTTCCCATTGCCCTTAGTTTAACTGGTGGCCTCTCAACTGACCAGTCACAGTAGCCTCCTAACCATTAGCTCTCCTGCCTCTAGGCTTGTCATCACCATTCCTCCCTTTACCCCTTTCCAGGCCATGTTAGAATCTTGAGCCATCTCTCTTCTGCTCATAACCCCTCAGCTGCTCATTAGTGTACTCATTTATTCATTCCTTTGTTTATACATTCAGCATCTTTTGAGCATCTGCTAATACTCAAAGTCATTTGAATTCTAATAGAGGAAGCAGACTCAAAAATAATTATAATATCAATTCAGAAATGTTTGTTTTTACCCTAGCTTGTTTCAAAAAGGATTTGGGTTCAGTGATTTATTATGTAATGTGATGAGTAATATGAAGCAGCTCCCTCTATATGTATAAAGTTCTGCTTCTTCAATCTGGCATTTAGAGTCTTCCCAGTTTAGGGAAGAAAGACCTGCCTTTCTAGTTTTGTCTTTTGCAAGTTAAGCGAACCTTTTGCTTCAACCAAGGGAATAAGTTGGAGTTCTGTAACATGCCTTCTCTTTTACACCTTCGTGCCTTTGCTCACACTCTTCCTTTTGCCAGGAGTGCTAGTTTTTCTAGTCCGTGTTATGCTTATCTTTCCAGACTTAGCTTTAGATGGCACCTCCTTGGGAATTCCTGTCTCCCCTGATCCCCAAGTCCTAAGTGATCTCTTCCTACTTTGAACATCTGGTGTTCTCTTTTGTCAGTTACCACTTTCCACTTGGAATTTTAGATGTGGATGTGTTTCTGTTTTAGCTTTCTTACTGGATTATGAATTCCTTGAGGCAGGGATCATTTTCACCTATGGCACCTGGCATTGCACCTTTTCCATGGGTGGCACTCAGTAAATCTTTGAGTGAGAGAATGAATGGATGTTTCCCAGGCTGTAACATCTGGGGAGGGATTTGCCTAGGAGGTACTTTCTTGTATGCTGATATGAATAGAGTACTAACAAGTTTCTGGAGCCCAGATGTATTGACCCTGTAGGGAGCTGCTACCGTCTGGTGCTGTAACTCACAATGCATTTTCCTGTTGAAGCCACAATGTAAATAGTTTCTACAAGTAGTTCCCTCACTAGTTCTAAACATCTGACTCAGAAACACACTTGTGGAGTCTTCCTCATTCCTAAGTTGAGACTACCTCTTTCTTAAAGTGCTCCATTTGTACTAGTAGGCAGGTGGTATCTGCTTAGCTATACTACCCATAGGCACCTTGGGGTGAAGAAAGGAACACAGACTTTAGGTCACATAGAGAGGACCATCTCTACTACTTTTTGGCAAGTTACTTTACTAATTTGAGCCTCAATATTTGAATCTGTAAAACAGGAATAAAAATACACCTATGGTGCATCTTAGAAGGTGCAGGCAAACCTTACTAAATGCAGAATACAAATGTCTTCATATAATAACTGAGAAAATGCCAGGAAGGCTATGTTAATCAGTTTGATGAAAATAGTTCAGATTGTATATGAAAAAAAAAAATAAAAAGAAAATTTGCTCAACGAGACTTTTTCCTCTTCCTGAGAGCTATATTGCAGCAACTTGTTTTTCACTTTAGGGAGAATACCCCCATGTGTTCTTAAAAACTTCAATGACATGGCAAAAGCCTAGAATTTAATTTGATTTATCCTCTACTCACTACACACAAGTGAGTTCCTAATCATTTAGAGTATTCTTGCTACTCCCTCAACAGATTTATTTCATCAGCGTCAGTGTCATAGATCAGTGGGACTGTTTGTGGAAGGTCCTGATCAAGGTCCTAAGGGCTCTATTATGACAGAGAAAAAGAAAGGTGAAATACCCTAAGATATGTCAGTGTCCATGTCTTATATAATATACATACATATTTAATACCCAATACTTTGATATCTCTGACAAGGAAAAGTGAGTTGTCCCTCTATATCCATGCAAATTATTATGGAGAAGGAATAAAGTGTTTTTCAAGCCAAAAAAAAAGGAATAAAAATACATATGACTGGGCTTAATAAGGAAGAACAAGGTATACTGTATAAAGGACACCTAGTAAGTACTTACCAAAGCCACTTAATAATAAAAACAAGAGTAAATTTTGTTCCCGTTGCATCTTGTGTACTAGGACAGTGCTTTGCAAATGACATTGTGCATGTGAATCACCTGGGGATTTCATTAAAATGCAAAATCTGATGTAGTATGGCTGGGATGGGGCCTGAGAGTCTGCATTTTTAGTGCTCCCATGCCTAGGACCCATACTTTTAGTTAAGATGTTAGGGTGATGATTCTCAAACTATAGCCTGCTTCTGAATCACCTGGAAAACTTGTTACAATGGATTTCTTGGCCCTGCCTCTGATGATATACTCATTTAGTAGGTTGGGGGTGGGGCCCAGGAACTTGCTTTTCTAATAATTTCTCAGTTTATGCTGGCACTGCTGATTCAGGGACCACACTTTGAGAACCATCAAGCTAGGGGAATAATAAGGATGAAGTTAAAAAAAGAGGTAGATAATGGTAGCTGTTCCACTCCAGGATATTTGGATTCTCTGCTATTTAAATTGTATGTCCGTACAGTAAAAGTCAGGTTCTATAATGTCGTGTTAATAATGAAATAACAACAACCAACACTTACTGAGCATTTATTATGTGCCAGACGCTGAGCCAAGAGCATTATATAGTTCCACTTGATTCTGATAATAATCGTGTGAAGTGGACACTATAGTTTTCTAGTTTGGTGTTTTCTATGTTAATCAGTTCATAAGCATCATCTAGTGAGCTTGCTAAAATTACAGATATCTTGGTCTGTACCTTAATTCTAATCTGGTGGGTCCAGTGCCCCAGGAGATTCATATGGTCAGGTAAAGCCGGAAATCTCTGCTATAGTTAATTGGCAGTTCTTCACTTTGCTCTGCTATGTCTAAATCAAAGTACCAATTTCAAAGAAATAACAGCAATATAACATAATATACTTGACACTAAAAGTTGAATTCAGCCAAGTTTTTCTTTGGTGAATTAGAAAGCTCTTTAGGATCTCCAAATCCTTTAGATTTCTCTTGTTGAACAGCTTTAGGCTATAGAAGTACAGAAAGGCCAGGCATTGTATTAGTAGACAGCCAAAGAGACCCATGCTGAGTGTCTAAAATTCAGTTCTCTTGAGCCTTTTGTTTGGAATGTTATTCTAGGAAATTAGCCTTCAGTGCATCCAAATGCCTTCTATAAGTCTACAGGATTTTAAGAAAAATGAAAAAAAACAATAACAACAAAGTGTTTTATTTGTTTTCAGGCCACAGTTTGCCCACACCAAAGCCAGTGTGGCTGGTCGCTTGCTTGGAGTACACTCCTTCACTGTGTCAACAATCCCAGCACCTGCTGCTCTCCCTCACCTGGTCAGGGCCATCAGCTCCTCGCTGGTTTCCCAGCCACAGGCTTCTTTGTGTTGCCTTTCCTGGTTAGCCTGGGGTTGTTTTTCTGTATTTCATTGCATCTGTGGCTAAGGACAGAAAAGGGAAAAGGTTCAGAGTTGTAATATTTATAGTTGAAAGTTCACCAACCCCTTGCCTACACTGGGAGATCTTGTCCGCTTACCTTGTTGGGAATGGTGGAGTGGGGCAGCAGGTCTGTTAAAAATGCTATGTTTGAGCTATCTGCAGAGAAAATTGAAGTTCTCTTTAGTTTTACTGATGCTAATCTGAGTTATATCTTGGGCCAGTTAAGTCAATGACCTTCAGGATAGTTTTCTAATGATAATGGGAAAAGCCTTACAGTTTGATGGAATGAGCACTGGATGAAGAGTCAGAAGTGGGGACTTGGATCTGCTTTCTCTTTGATTTATTCTGTGATCTTAAGCCAGCTAGATAATCATCTATCTGAACATCAGTTTTATCTTTAAAATGAGGAGGTTGGGCTCATTGATCTCAGGATCAGCTTGATTCATATTCTGTGATCTCGTGATGCCTAATCTCAGGAAATGTGCCATCACAATAAACATGTTCCAAAATTCAGTCAAAGTCACCCACTCAGCCAATATCTACTGAGCGTCTGGTATATTTCCAGTACTGCCTTGGATATTATGGAGGATACAGCTATTAATAAAGCCCATTGATCCAATCACTCACTCATTCTTTTGTTCATTCATACAATAAGCATCTATTTATTGAGCACCTGTTATGTGCCAAGCACTATGCAAAAAGCTGTGAGACATACAAAAAACATGAGTTAGACATAGGTTTTGTTGTCAGGCAATGTGCTATTTAAAAGGGAGTTGAGATTGCAATAAGGAAAACTATTTCTAACAACCCTTTCTGAAAGGGAACCTCTCCTTTTATTCTCTATCCCTTTGGCCTGCTTTTAGTGGCACTTAACCCTGATTTGTATTATCTGTTTAGTGTCTGTCCACCTATCCGAATGTAAGCTCCATGGGAGCAAGTGCTTTGTTTTGATCACTGTTATGTTCCAGTGCCTAGAATAGTGACTGAGACAAAATAAACACTTAGTAAAATACCTAAAATATCTATTAAAGAAGCTAGAAATTATGTGTCATAAAAGATATTTAGATAAAATGTTCTGGGAATTCAGCAATGGGAGAGATCCCTTCTAACTAAAACAGTGGTTTTTAACTCCGGTTACACATTTGAAACACTTTGGGTTCCTCCCACTCTTTCTCCATAAATAATAATAATAATAATAATAATAATGATAAAAAGGAACACCTTGGGAACTTAAAAAATTATCATTTGCTCGGGCCCTAACCCAAATTTATTAATTCAGAATCTCTGTGAATGATGCTTGGACATCAGTGTTTTTGTACAAGCTCCCTGGGTAATGATAATATGCAGCTAAAATATTGTGAACTAGAATAATCAGGGAAACTTCATGGAGGAGGTGGCATTTGAGTTGATCTGGAAATCGGGTAGGATTTGGAGAAGAAGGAAGTATTCCAGATGGAGTGCACAGCATGAACGAGGTACAGAGGGGGAGTCGAATCACAGGCTGAGTTCAGGGATCAGCACATAGTTCATTTTGGCTGGAGCCTAAAGAACACAAAGGGGAGTAATTGAAGCGATGTTGGAAAGGTCAACTGGGGCCAATTTGAGAAGGACTTAGAATGCCAGGTCATGGGATTTGGGCTTTACTCGGTTGTGCAGTCAGAGAGAATTGTGAATGGTTATTAAACAGAAGTGAAGTGGTCAGAGCCTTCCCTGGATGCCCTTAGAGGATGGCTTAGAAGAAGGCAGTAAGACCAGTTGGGAGGCAGTTGCTGTGGTCTACATAGGTGGGCTAAGCTTAGGGCTGCACCACTGTTGTTGGAAGGATGGATTGTGGTAGAGCCTGAACAACCAGGCATGCAGGCCTGCCTACCCTCCAGTCATAGGTCTCTTTTGTTTTGGTGGAATCACTGATAGTTCTGTGGTCAGTGCCTTTGATCAAGCCCAGGGAGTCGGGCTGCACTGGCTGGCAGCCCTCACTCATTGTTTTCCTATACATGACAAATTGATGGTATAGCTAGGCCTCCTTCCTGAAATGATAGGCCATTTTATCCAAAGAAGCATTTCTACAAACAGAACTCAGGAACATCCTAAACTACCTTTGAGATAGGTTTCTGTTGTCTTAGTATGGCAGTGTGTGTCTTTGCTTCTTCTCTAGCTAATTCTAGTGCCATGAGTAAGGTCACTTCTACCAGTATCTGGAGCTGCTTCATATTTAAAACTCTGGATGTACCAAGGGCAGTGTGCCTCCAACAAGACAGATTTGAGCTAGGACTTGGGGCCCAGGGGCCAAGGGCCAATTGGTATATTTCCAGTAGCCTCATAGCAGAATGCTCATTTACACATAGCTAAAGTTTCTGGGCACCCAGGGCATCTGCACAGGCGAGCACACCATATGTGTGGGGGGCTAGGGGAAAGTGGGATGGTGAAGGGAGGATAATGATTTTGTCTAGTGTTGCTGATCCATGCTTGTGAAAGAGAGGACTACCTGCCCTTGGCCAGATGCTGCTGGTAGCCAATGTATCCCCAGGGTCATATACTACCAAAAAGGACATGCAAGCAAGGATTGCTAGTGTGGGTATTTTTTCTTTCCATCTGTTTGTTTGGCCAAGGTTGACCTATTCACAGTCAGTTATTTCAGAATGTCAGCCCCTGAGACATGCACAGACTTTACAGTTTGCAAGGAGCTTTTACACACTTTATCTCATTGGAATCTATAGCAGTCCTGTGAATTAAGTAGGACAAGGGTTATTGCTCCATTTTACTGATGAGAAAACTGGCATTAAAATAAGATAAAGTAACTTATTCTATATCATACAGATTAAAAAACATGAGGGATGGGACTTGGTCAAGCATGGGCCAAGACGCCACATGTCAGGGCCGCTTTAGACAGAATGTATGCATATCGCAGTAGAAGTTACAGTTTTGCTCTCATAATCCAATTGGGTGACTTTGGTTAAGTCCTTTATTATACCACACTTTCATCAACTATAAAATGAGAAGATAGCACCTACTTAATAGGATTAATTGAAGATTAAAATGATTGTTCATTAAGAAAGTATCCAATATAATTCCTGGCATACATTAGATGTTTAGTTCCTTTATTTATTTATTTTTTTAATGGAGGAATTTTTTTATTTTGTCCCAGAAGAGATGATTATGGAAATTTAGATGTGTGATCCCATATGGATTGTAAGACATTAATTAATCCTGAAGTCTAAGAAATTACTCAAGTGACCTTTTCATCTAATTATTTTTTTAATTTCAGGTTACTATGAGGGTAAAAACAACCAAATCACAATATTTGAATTTGTTAGGTAGAGTCCCTTTTGTAGTTATGACCTGCAACTAAAAGGTGTGCCATACACCCCTACATTGTGCCCATTCAGTGGGAGCACCCCAATCCATCTTTCCCTCCCCCCCACCTTGTTCCTCTTCCTCTTTTATTTATTTTTTCTTAACTTTTTAGCTTGATAATTATAGATTCACAAGAAAATAGATACATCTCAAGAATGGAAAAGCAAGCACCCTATGTACTCCTTACTAATTTGAAACTAGCAAATGAACAACTATAAGCCCATACCAGAGAAAAACAGAATTAAATTCAAGTGGTAGAGGGGACTCAGTAAGCTCCCACCTAACTGGTATAATGTAGGGGTATATGGAGAACTTCCTGGGTGAAGGATTCAGCTATAATTCGGATGCTGCCTAACAAACACAAACAATGTAACCCAATCATATATATCCTTATATTAATCTGAAATAAGAAAAAAATCACACAAAAGAAACCAGATGCAGAGAATCCTATGTACTCTTCCCCCATCTTCTCCCAATCTTACATAACTATAGTATGATACATATATTAAAATCAAGAAATGGATATTGGTGCAATACCTCTTGGTAAGTAAACTGCAATCCTTATTCAGATTCCCTTTGTCCTTTTAGATAAAAATTAGACTAGAGTATTTCTGAAGGTTTTTCTTTCTAGCTCTAAAATGTTATATGTATTGTCTTCATTGTCTTTGATTTTTCTTTGGCGTCTGACTTTAGCAACTTTACTCTCCCTTGGTTTTCATAACATTATGTATTTCTCATTATCCTTTCACTGTCCCCTTCACTGTGTTCTCTTCTTGTCTTCTAAACCATCTATCTCCCGGATTCCATTATTATTAGCCCCTGCTTTTCTCCCTGTGTTTTTTTTCCTGAGGTGGAGTCTTTCATCTTTATGTGATGATTATGAAATCAGTAGTATTCCCACCTCCAGTCACCAAGTCCCTCTTCAGTTTCCCCTTTTGGGGCTATTTATACTGTATAAGCTCAAACTTATCCCATCCAAAACTAATACAGTCTTTTTTTAAAGAGAAGGATCTTGCTCTATTGCCCAGGCTAAAGTGCAGTGGTCTCATCATGGCTCAGTGCATCCGTGAACTCCTGGGCTCAAGCAATCTCCCTGCTTCAGCCTCCCAA
Organism: Arctocebus calabarensis; assembly: GCA_963573935.1. Lineage (NCBI taxonomy): Eukaryota > Metazoa > Chordata > Mammalia > Primates > Lorisidae > Arctocebus > Arctocebus calabarensis. The sequence continues at coordinate 12,941 of CAUYON010044507.1, forward strand.
GGAGCTGAGGCCATGGATACACGCTACCACACCTAGCAAAATTTTTAAAATTTTTGTACAGATAGGGTCTCACTGTGCTGCCCAGACTGGTCCCAAACTCCTGGCCGCAAGTAATCCTCCTAACTTAGGCTCCCAAAGTGCAAAGACTAGAGGTCTGAGCCACCAGACCTCACCTAAACTTGTCATTTTTTAAACCCTAAACCAGTGCCCACTACTTCTCCCTGACTTCCCTGTTTCCATCAGTCAGTCATTATTCAAACTGCGCATAGCTACATGAGGGAACCTTTTGATGATAGATGCGTTCATCATCTTGATTGTGGTGAAGATTTTCCTAGGTGTATACGTGTGTCAAAACTTATCAAATCATACCGATTAAATGCACACACACAAACACTCAGACACACAGGGTGCCAAAAAAAGTGTTCTTTTTTTAAATTAATTAATTAATTTATTTGGAAGGTGAATGAATGTATCAATGAATGGACACAGTCCATTCATGGAATTGAGGCCCAGGAAATTCACATGAAACTGACCTAGGCATAGGGAATGGGGATTCCACATTTAGTCCCAAATGCAAAGTGAAGGAGACACCTAGGCACAGGTGACTCCTCAGCAGTTGTCTGGCCTTTTTGGCTATTGCAGCCTCTGGTGGGGGTTGGAGGACCCCTCCTTGCCAGTCATTGAGCCTACTGGTTCTTCAACTGGCTGCCGCAGCACCGACTCCACCAAGGAGGAGGC
>CAUYON010044515.1:0-18497 GCA_963573935.1 Arctocebus calabarensis
GGAAATGCCATGAAGGATATCTGTAACAGTATGATCAAAATATTTCTGAATGTATATGAATCGTGCCCTGTGATTGCACCAATGTACATAATTATGATTCAATAAAATTATTAAAAAAATAAAATAAAATAAAATAAAATAAAATAAAATTGAAAAAAAAAAAAAAAGAAAATGGGCACAAGAAGAGCTAGCATTCGTCTCCTTCCCTGTGGACCACTAAATTTCCTTTTGCAGGCTGTGTCCTGCATCAAAAAATTCCTTGTGCAGATATATGCACATCTCAGCTTGTATGCTGAAATTCTAGGCGAAGATCCAGAAACAGCTGCACATGAGGCCAGAGGTGCATATGCTGCCATATGTTCAGACTTAGGTGGGTGGAAAAGACCCAATTAGGCTCTTGAAAGGGCAAATCCAGTTGCACTGTGAATTCCTATTGTCTGATTCTATAATCAGTGCTGTTTGAAAATAAAGCACGGCTGGCACACATCTCCCTGAATCTTTTGAATTTCTTCCTCCATTGCAAGAGGTCTGGCCAGAGAACTATTAACAGGACCCTTTAAAGTGCTAGAGGCAAGGAAGAGTCCCTTCTGTTAAGAGTCTAAAAGTGATACCTCAGCTGACGTATGTTTTTCCATGTTTCTAAGTCATACACTCAAAACAGGAGTTTGTATCTTTCTTACGGTGCAAAAATGGGTTCCAGGGTGAGTGTGAATGTGTGTGTGTATGAATAAAACATTTCTCTTTATACACAAAGCACGTATAGACGTAGACTACGCAAACAGCAAAACTATGGCATTAAAATTTCATGAGTAAATGGAGGGAAAAGTAGGCAGAAGGAGACTAAAACAGGTCTCCTTAGAGGGGAAATGATGAAAAGTAAAGTTTGAGAAATGCAGATCTGGCAGTAGAAGCCAGACTGTGTGAACTAGTACACTAGCTATGAGCTGTGTGACTGTGAGAAGATTATTGAACTTCTCTGGCCTCAAATTTCTTATCTTTACAATGGGGCCACTAAAGGTGCCTAATTCAAAGGAGTGTAATAAGTGCTAAAAGATTAATATTTTTACAGTCCTCAATATAGTCTATGACATTTAATATGCTCTAAGATGGCATTTTTTAAGAAAATGTCTTCTCATTTGTCATATTTGAGATAGTATTCTGTCTGTCTCATAGGATGGTCGCCAAGACTAAATAGTGCCTAACCAAGTACCTAATACATCATAAGTTTACAAAATTGTTAACTAGTATGAAAGTGAAGAAAAAATAATGTGACTCTTGAAACTCTAGATAAATATAAATGTATATATATGTGTGTGTATATGTATACACACACGCACACATACTGTAGCATGCTGCAAATATGTTGGGTTTTTTACTTTATAAATGCTGCAAGGGGTAATAAGATATTGGCAGCTGAATGAGAAAGACTAGTTTATCTATCTCCAAAGAAATCTCCCATCCAGTATGAAAAATATTGAGCGTATCATTTTTGATCCTGTCTGAAAACGAGTCAGACAGATTAACTATGTATTAAAGTGCAGATTAATTGTACTTCTGGTATTTGCTTTAGCCATGAGCCTCCTTTGGATTCCAAAATTTATTTTTCTACTGAAACAAGAAGAAAGAACTGTCTTCAACATTACTCAATGACCAAAAGAAACAATTGTGTTTTTATTTTAGATAACAGAAAATTGAGATCTATTTCTTTAAAGTTTCTATCTTTGCCTATTTCTCTGAAATAAGTGGATATACATATATCATAATTCACAAAGTCACATGCTATCATTAATATATTGTGCAGATTTTATTGATAAATACAGATCAAAATATTCTTCTCATTTTGTTAGGCAGAAAAGAAGTGCTACCTAGGCATTTAAAAGCTCATTTTGAATGAAAGCTTAAGCCTAGAAGGAGATGAATGTGCAAAGATTGATAATAAAGTTAAATGATTTAGTACTGAAAATTGCTAAAAAGTCTTCTTAACTTGCCTATTGAATACTTTAAGGTGTTTAGACTATTAACAATTTATTCACTCGCCAAGTACTTGTCTAGAATCCCCATCTCTTTTATCTTGACATAAAATCTCAACTGTTTGAAAATCATCAAAGAGCACTCGGACAGTACTTTTAGATATAAAGGTTATAAAGGTGGTGTAAAATCATTTGAGACAGAAGATCTATTTCTAACAACTAAAAGTTCACTCAAAAATCAATCAAATTCTCTGTAGAATTTTAACCTTTCAGAGGTTCATAGAAAGTTTGAGAAACAAAAACTTTTCAGTTATAATCTTCCAGCTATCTTGACATGTCTATGGCATCGTGTTTCTGGGTGAAAAGAAGTCAAGAAAATATGGCATCAAGCCAGTAAGAAAAACCATAGAGCAAGGCAGTGCTTATGGCTCAAAGAAGTAGGGCCCCAGCCCCATATGTCGGAGGTGGCAGGTTCAAACCCAGCCCTGGTCAAAAACTGCAAAAAAAAAAGAAAAAAAGACATAGACCATCATTGTTTATATTTGTAAGAATAAGCACCTCAGAGAAGATGTGCGGACAACAGAACTTAACACTTTAATGCACCTCAATTGAATGGAACTTATTTTCCCTTTTCTGATGACCATGCATTAGTTTAGCTAATGATAGTTTCTTTAAGAGCAATCCCAAGATGCAGAATAGCTCAGATACAATTAATGTTTATTGAATTAAAGCTCATAAACCTGTTTTCCCCAGAGGCAGGAAGCTCTCTTCCATTTAGAAGGTAATTTGAACATCTAAGATTCTCCTAAATTCGTGGTTTTGCTATATTTTTAATTGGCTTCCAAGTTCCCAGTGCTGTTGAATTACACCAGCAAAAGAAGAGTAAAATGAGGATTATCTATTGAGATTCTCACGAGCCAGGTTGGGAGAAGCTCATGTCAGTGTTCCCACAGTCCACTGGTTGAAAGTCTTAGGCCACATTTCTGTAAGAAGCTCTGAGAAGAAAACGCATTTAGTTTCACGGGAAGTGTAACTAAGTTAACTACAGAAAGCTGTAAGTTAATTTATAAGTCAATAGAATCTTGTTAAGTTTAAATGATTTGTTGTTTTAGGATCTACTTCATAATGGTCTAATGTATTTTCTAAATATAGCTGGAAACCTTGAAGAACAAGATTAATCCTGAAAGTCAGGACCACATTCTAAATGAGATTATTTGAAAATGAATTGAATTTATATGATCAAAGCCAGAAAATGGCACTGATTTCAGAAAATCTTTCTTGCTAATTTTTACTTTAATGAAAGGAAAATATAAAAATGATGTTGCATATATTACATTTAATTTTTTATTATCAAAAATCTAGCACATAAAGTATGCAGTGTAATCAGTCAGTGTTGAAGTTCAGAGAAGGGTAAGAAAACCGTGTGGTTATAAAGGGTCACAAGCACTCTTCTAAATAAATTCATCTTTTTTAGAAAGACAAGCAGCCCAATGGATTGACTATATCAAGCACTGTTGAAAGTGCGATTAGAAGATTGCTTAGTTTCTAGTGCAGGAGAGCAGGGTGGCCTTGGATGGTTGTATATACAGCACACAGCATAAATAGCTCTGGCCAAGGGAAAAGTAGTACCTGAAATCCCTCCTGTGCTTTTTTGGCCAATCTTGTGCCCAGGGACAGGGCTGGTTCAGCCATGTGAACGGGACAGTAACCACTTTGCCTAAACATTTCCAATCCACAGTCCACGTTCTCAGTCGGCTTACTGGCAGAATATTTCCAACTTTTAATACTCACTTATGAGGCATAAGAATAAGTTTTTTAGGACACATCAAGGGTACAGGTGAAACTTACTGAATGCGGAATATAAAGGTCTTTACACAATAACCAAAAAAATGCCATGAAAGCTATGTTAACCAGTACAATGAAAATATTTCAGATTATATATGAAAATAACAAACTTTACCCCATGATTGCATTAATGTACACTGCTATGATTTAATAAAAAAAGTAAAATAAAACACACCAAAGAAAGTTTAATAAGCAAAAAAATAAGTTTCTTAGAAAAAAATAAATTTCAATTTTTTATTGAGTTAATTTGAAAATATATTGGTATTTCAAGTGCTCCTTTACATCTTTATCATTTAACCTTACTTTCTCTTTTCCCGTTTTCTTTTGTTTTCTCATTTTTCTTCCATGTCACACATTTAATAACACACTGTCTTATCTTTCATTTATTCACCAAAGAAAATGAGATAACATCGGTTATCTAATTTGTAACAGTGGTTTAACAGTGCTAGACGCCAACAGGTGGAAGTCATTCTCATCCTTCTCTCTATTTGTGCAGAAGCCCCCAATTATTCTATACGGTCTTAATTAAAGGATCATCTTCTGTACCTTCTTCTAAGTAGTAATTCCATTGACATTTGTTTCACAGGGTCTCATTTCACAATCACCTTTATTTCTCCTTTTCATTGTTCTTCATGATAAGTCTCAATCTGGAATGGCCAATCCTTTTACTGCTTTGCTTTGCCCACTGTCAAGCCTGACTTTCCAACCTTTATCCTCTCCGTCTTCAAGTCTATAAACCACTGACATGTATATATTTTTTAAATTTAGTTTTGTATTTTCTTATTGCCTGAAAGGACCATTCTCAACTCAGTTTTGTTCATTTATATGACATGAATATGCTTGTTAAAGGACCGGTTGAGAAATTGCAGCCCTTCAGGAGAACATGAACAGCTTTGGGATCTGGGGAAAAGCTCTGAAAATAAATTGCTTTTCTTTATTTCTCCCTCTCGTTATGTTACTACTTGGACTTTAACCGGCTTACCCTGACTCTTTATCTTCATATTGGCCTGTGATCACTTATTTGTTGGCTTGTGATCGTTTATAAAATCACAGTTTTTACTTTACATTTCCATCTACCTATCTAGACTCTTCCAACTGTAAAACTGTACTCTAAAACTCAGTTGAGCATTCAATAATAGTTAGTAATGTGTTTAGGTTAATGAATTGCTTCAAAATCCATTAGTATATTTAGTATATGTAAGAACCCATACTTGCTGGTGGACGTGTGAGAAATTCCTGAGAGCATCCATGGAGCATTGGCAGCTAATCAGAGAGGGGGCCACTTCCATTTCTTGTCATTGACCTTCAGAGGTTTTCTTCTCCTTTTTACTGATTCTTTTGAATATTTAAGTTTCTCCTATCTTCAGCAATAGTCCCTATCCAATTTCTAGTTCTGTTCCACTGCCAAAAAAAAAAAAAAATAGATAAGCCCTTTAAAAATTTTTTTTAGGTTTATAGAACCAGGAAACAAGCTTAACTAAATCTAAAAATCTATGGCATGCTGTTTATTATTATGAAATAGATGTTTAAGGTTATATGTAGCGCCTGCTTGGAATTTCTGCTGAAAATTTTAATAACTGCTCTAGAAGTACTTATTGGTCATCTACTCTCCACATATACCAGGTTTGGACTTTATCAGTAAAGGAACACACAACGATCTCCTCTTTCATTTGGCTTACATATTAGTGTGAAGTCAAAATATAATCAATACAGCTGGGCTTACTAAACACATTGGAATGCTCTTCAAAATGTCTTTTGAAATGTTCATTTCGGCATGGTGATTACTCTTATTAATTGGGGAACATTGTAGGTGGCCCTGTAACTTCAAATAGAATGTCTTTGTGGGTTAAAATATGAAAATATACAGGGTGGGTGATAGCAGCTTCACTAACCTACTACACATACAAAAATGCTCAGTGCACATTCCCAGACACATACCAATAATTCCGTTTGTAGTAATGTTAGTTTCTTCCTAATCCCAAGGAAATTGATACTTAGAAATGTTAATGTTTAAATTCACATTATCACTCCTAGATATTTAGAACTTAAACAAAAATGTTTTAAATAAAAATACCCCCAATTTATTCCACTTGGAGCTCTTTGCTGAATCACTCTATCCATCATTGATTTAAGTATTTAGAAACATCTAAACTTACCAAGTGTAGGGACTATGTTACATAGGCATAGACCTGAGGGAAGAGAATATAGTAATTATTAAATAATATACGTGATTTATTATTCTTTCTCATGTTTTAAGCAAATAAATATTTTCAAGGGCATACAAGGTACACACAGGTTACAGAAGAATTTTTTTTAGAAATAGTTCCTGTGTATACACTATAAAAGCTTTTATGTCTTCAAATGAAAGATATTTACATTCACTACAATCCACCTTTGCGTTTTTTAGAACATAGGAACCCACAAACAGATGTTCAATTGTATAGAATAGCTACTTGTATGCACGATGAGCAATTTCATATTCACCAATGGATTCAACAACTTCAGCTAGAACAAATATTGTTAAATATTTTTGGCTTTGTTGTTTGTGTTTTTTTTGAGACAGAGCCTCAAGCTATCACCCTGGGTAGAGTGCTGTGGCATCACAACTCACAGCAACCTCCGACTCCTGGGCTCAAGCGAGTCTCTTGCCTCTGCCTCCCAAGTAGCTGGGACTACAGGCGCCCGCCACAACGCCCGGCCATTATTTTTTGGTTGCAGCCATCACTGTTGTTTGTCGGGCCCGGGCTGGATTCGAACCCACCAGCTCAGGTGTACGTAGCTGGTACCTTAGCTGGTTAAGCCACAGGCGCCGAGCCCATATGATTTTTTTTTTTTTTTTGAGACAGAGCCTCAAGCTGTCACCCTGAATAGAGTGCTGTAGCATCACAGCTCACAGCAACCTCCAATTCCTGGGCTCAAGCGAGTCTTCTGCCTCTGCCTCCCAAGTAGCTGGGACTACAGGCGCTTGCCACAACGCCCGGCCATTTTTTTTTTTGGTTACAGCCGTCATTGTTGTTTGGCAGGCCGGGCTGGATTCGAACCCGCCAGCTCAAGTATACGTGGCTGGTGCCTTAGCCTGCTGAGCCACAGGCGCCCATATGATTTTTTTTTAAACAGAGTCTCACTCATTTGCCCTGGGGTTGAGTGCCTTGGTGTCATAGCTCAGAGCAGCCTAAACTCTTGGGCTCAAGCCATCCTCTTAGCCTCCTGAGTAGCTGGGTCTACAGGCACCCTTCACAACACCCAGCTAGTTTTTCTATTTTTAGTAGAGATAGGGTCTTGCTCTTGCTTAAGCTGGTCTCGAACTCCTGAGCTCAGGCAATCCTCCCACTTTAGCCCCCCAGTGTGCTAAGATTACAGGTGTGAGCCAATGGATCTGGTGCATACAATTCATCATAGATTTTTTTGTCTGTAAAAACTCCTTGCAGATGGTATTGTCATGGGTAGCACCTGTTACTTTCTGTGCTAGGTGGGCAAGTGTGTTATAAAATTGCATGAAAGGCGGGAAATTTTATTGTACCAGGCTCACCTAAATAGTTTATAAAATATATCTTGCAATATATAATATACACAAAATATCCAGTGGAACAGCATAAGGTAGTAGTTAACAGAATCTGGAATCAGATTTCCTTGAATTATAACCCTCTCACTTACCAGCTGTGTGATCTTGGATAAATCCTTGAAGTCTCAATACATACCTTTGGAGAGCTAAGTGAAGTTTCAATTAATTTAATTTATTTATTTATGTTTTGGGGGACAGGGTCTCACTCTGTCACTCTGGCTACAATGTCATGGTATCATCATAGTTCACTGCAACCTCAAATTCATGGGCTCAAGCAATCCTCCTGCTTCAGCCTCTCAAATACCTGTAACTATGGGCACACCACTATACCTAGCTAACTTTTCTATTTTTAGTAAAGACAGGATCTTGTTCTTGCTCAGTTAAGGCTGATTTGGAAGTCCTGGCTTCAAGTGATCCTTCCATCTAGACATCTCAAAGTGCTAGGATTATTGATGTGAGCCACCATACCCAGATAAAATGTAAAAATTTTAGGTAGATAAAGCAGAAAGCTCAGGTTATTAATGATAGAAAATCACACCAGGTGGCTCAGCGCCTGTGGCTCAACAGGCTAATGCTCCAGCCACGTACATCTGAGCTGGAGGGTTTGAATCCCCCCCAGGCCCACCAAACAAGAATGACAGCTGCAACCAAAAAAAAACCAAAAAAAAATGGCCAGGCGTTGTGGCGGGGGCCTATGGTCCCAGCTACTTGAGAGGTGGAGGCAAGAGACTCGCTTGAGCCCAACAATTGGAGGTTGCTGTGAGCTGTGATGCTACAGCACTCTATCCAGAGTGACAGCTTGAGGCTCTGTCTCAAAAAAAAAAAAAAAATGTCCTTTTTCATTTTCTTACTTGGTTAAAAGGTAATTATACTATGATCTGAGAATATTGATGGATAGCTTATATGTAATGTTTGACTTGTTTTTTCCTGTTTTATTCTTAGTATATTTAGGAATTTTTTTTTTTAGTAATAAAATAACTTAATTACTTTAAAGCAGCAGAAAAAAGAGTACTGAGATTATTTAGTATACTTTTCTTATTTTACTTACTACTAATCTAAGGTCAGGAAAGGTTGTAAATTATTAACCTTTTAAATTAGAGTGCCTCGGCTCGGCGCCTGTGGCTCAAGTGGCTAAGGCAACAGCCACATACACCTGAACTGGCGGGTTTGAATCCAGCCCGGGCCTGCCAAACATGAATGACAGCTGCAACCAAAAAATAGCCAAGCGTTGTGGCAGGCGCCTGTAGTCCCAGCTACTTAGGAGGCAGAGGCAGGAGATTCACTTGAGCCCAGGAGTTGCAAGAGCTGTGAGCTGTGATGCCACAGCACTCTACCCAGGGTAACAGCTTGAGGCTCTGTCTCAAAAAAAATAAATAAATAAATTAGAGTGCCTTTTTTAAAGAAAGGATTAAAAAAGGATAACTTTAATCTTTAAAAATGTATTTCAAAAAACTAAAAAATATATGTTGTTTAAAGGTGTGTTTGGGCATTTATTTTTCTCTCAGTTTTTGAAAACTTTCCAAAATTCACTTATGTTCGTTACCTTCTTAATATTTTTGTCTTTCAGGAGTAAAGAGAAAGCAGTGGGAGTTGGAGTCATTGTCAAGTGATTGCGGCCTTTTACAAGAAAATCTCATTGAATAATAGACATTTAAATTAGTGAAGTAGCAGGACCAGTTATTGAAGGTGACAGTGTACAAGAGACATTAAAATTGAACAATGACTCATCTGTATATTCACATCAAATTATTGGGAGCCTATCTGTTCTTCATTTCTCATGTTCAAGGTAAATGAATGTTCATCTTTCTAATTTATTTCTGTGTATAAAAGCACTATTTTTTACAACTGTTCTTTAAACTCATATGCCTATTGAACAGTTAGGCCCAGCATACTAGCACAACTTTGAAGTAAAGAGGCCAAGAACAAACACATTCCAAGTAATTTTTGAACGTGGCTGTTAATGAAACGTTTTCAAGTGTTTTTAAAGCCTCTCTGAGCCTACTTTTTCCATCCATAACATAAGCATCATTATACATAGCATCAGATCTTATGAGGATTAAATGAGATAAAGCATATCTAAAACATAGGGTAGTAGGCACTCAAGGCCAAGGTTCAAAATTCCCATCTCCTTTAAAATACAAGAAGGAAAAAGGGTAAATAACAATTAAGAAGTTGACTCGGCGCCTGTGGCTCAAGCGGCTAAGGCAACAGCTACATACACCTGAGCTGGTGGGTTCGAATCCAGCCTGGGCCCGCCAAACAACAATGATAGCTGCAACCAAAAAATAGCCTGGCCTTTTGGCGGGCATTTGTAGTCCCAGCTACTTGGGAGGCAGAGGCAGGAGACTTGCTTGAGCCCAGGAGTTGGAGGTTGCTGTGAGCTGTGATGCCATGCCACTCTACCCAGGGCGATAGCTTGAGGCTCTGTCTCAAAAAAAAAAAAATTAAAAAGTCATTTCAGGCTCGGCGCCTGTGGCTCAACGGGCTAGCCACGTACACCTGAACTGGCAGGTTCGAATCCAGCCCAGGCCCGCCAAACAACAATGACGGCTACAACCAAAAAAATGGCAGGGCATTGTGGCGGGCGCCTGTAGTCCCAGCTACCTGGGAAGCGGAGGCAAAGAATTGGAGCCCAGGCCTTGCTTGAGCCCAGGAATTGGAGGTTTCTGTGAGCTGTGATGCCATGGCACTCTATCCAGGGTGACAGCTTGAAGCTCTGTCTCAAAAAAAAAAAAAAGTCATTTCATTGTTGTTGAAAGACTGTAGAAAGATAAATGGTATTTTTCTATGCTGAATGCTAAAGTTTCTTAATAGAGTACAAAAATTTGTTTATGAGCAGTATTGTAATTTTGCTACTATGTGTTCATAGCAGGGAACACTCTAAAAGGAAGTTATTGTGATGACACTTATGACCAGATGGACTCTTTGCACAAAAGCTTTTTCCTGTATCGTTTAATTAGGATAATTTTTTTTATTTATTGTTGGGGATTCATTGAGGGTACCAGAAACAAGGTTACACTGATTGCATTTACAATCAGTGTCTTAGCCCTAAAAGGTACGTTACACCCCTTCCTTCCTTCCCTCCTTCTCTCCTTCCCTCTCTCTGCTCTTCCTTTCCCCACCCCTCCCTCCTTCCTTCTCTCTCTGCTCTCCCCTTCCCCCACCCCCACCGTGTCATTAATTGTCCTCTTACCGAAATTGAGTACATAGATTCATGTTTCTCCATTTTTGTGATGCTTTACTAAGAATAATGTGCTCCACTTCCATCCAGGTTAATACAAAGGCTATAAAGACTCCATTTTTTTTTAATGGCTGAATAGTATTCCATAGTGTACATATACCACAGCTTGTTAATCCATTCCTGGGTTGGTGGACATTTAGGCTGTTTCCACATTTTGGCGATTGTAAATTGAGCTGCAGTAAACAGTCTAGTGCATGTGTCCTTACGATACAAGGATTTTTTTCCTTCTGGATAGATGCCCAGTAATGGGATTTCAGGATCAAATGGGAGGTCTAACCTGAGTCTTTGAGGGTTTTCCATGCTTCCTTCCAAAAAGGTTATGTTAGTTTGCAGTCCCACCAGCAGTGTAAAAGTGTTCTCTTCTCTCCACATCCACACCAGCATCTGCCATTCTCCCTGGGGTTAGATGATATCTCATGGTGGTTTTGATTTGCATTTCTCTAATAATTAGGGATGATAAGTATTTTTTCACATTTGTTAGCCATTCGTCTGTCTTCTTTAAGGAAGATTCTATTCAGATATCTTGCCCATTGATACATGGGATTGTTGGCTTTTTTCATGTAGGTTAATTTGAGTTCTCTATAGATGCTGGTTATCAAGGGGTTTTTTTTGTGCTGGTTATCAAGGAGACAGAGTCTCACTTTATTGCCTCGGTAGAGTGCCGTGACATCACACAGCTCACAGCAACCTCCAACTCCTGGGCTTAGACGATTCTCTTGCCTCAGCCTCCCAAGTAGCTGGGACTACAGGCGCCTGCCACAATGCCCAGCCATTTTTTGGTTGCAGCCGTCATTGTTGTTTGGCAGGCCTGGGCTGGATTCGAACCTGCCAGCTCAGGTATACGTGGCTGGCGCCTTAGCCCGTTGAGTCACAGGCTCCAAGCCAACTGGTTATCAAGGTTTTGTCTGATTCGAAATATGCAAATATCCATTCCCATTGTGTAGGTTGTCTATTTGCTTTGGTGGTTGTCTCCTTAGCTGTACAGAAGCTTTTCAGTTTAATTAAATCCCATTTGTTTATTTTTGTTGTTGCAATTGCCATGGCAGTCTTCTTCGTGAAGTCTTTCCTCAGGCCAATATCTTCCAGTGTTTCCCCTATGCTTTCTTTGAGGATTTTTATTGTTTCATGCTTTACAAGACTGAAACTGGACCCACACCATTCTCCACTCACAAAAATTCTTTCAAGATGGATAAAGGACTTAATTCGGATAATATTTTAAACTGAAGAGATAATACTGTTTGCAAAAGGATTTTAGATAGAATTTATTGGACATCTTCACTCTCAAGTTTTTGACTTCATAGGTTGCTCTTTCATAATGTTTCATACATAGTGATACTAGTTAATATTTGCCCACAAGAAGTAACATCATTAACACCATAAAGATTTGGATACTTTCATTTTAAATGGAATGGAATCTATAGCTTTTGATATATTGCCTTAGTATTATGGCAGTATCTTCATTATTACTATGCTCAGAATAGAGCCCTCTTACAAAAGCACTTTTATTTGTGAAACACCAAATTATTTAACACAACTTTTTTTGGGGGGGGGTGGGGAGACAGTCTCACTTTCTCTCTCTAGGTAGAGTTGCCATGGTGTCATCACTCACAGCAACCTCAAACTCTTGGGTTCAACTTATCCTCTTGCCTTAGCCTCCTGAGTAGCTAGAATTACAGGTGCCCATCTCAGTGCCCAGCTATTTTTAGAGACAGGGTCTTCCTCTAGCTCGGGCTGGCCTTGAACAACATTTTAATTTAAAATAAGCTTTATTGCCTGGGTGCCTATAGCTCAGCAGCCAGGCGCCAGCCGCATACACCAGAGCTGGCAGGTTCAAACCCATCCCAATCCTGCCAAACAACAAATGACAAATACAACCAAATAATAGCCAGGTGTTGTGGCAGACACCTTTAGTCCTAGCTACTTGGGAGGCTGAGGCAGGAGAAGCGCTTAAGCCCAAGAGTTTGAGGTTGCTGTGAGCTGTGACGCCATAGCAGTCTGTCGAGGACAACATAGTGAGACTCTGTCTCAAGAAAAGAAAACCACCTTATTGATCACCATCAACCAAAGCTGTCACAGCTTTGAAGATGAAGTGTTTAATGTTATAGTTACATGTACAGGCAGTCCGAGGTTACAAATGAGATAGATGCTATAGGTTTCTTCTGACATTGAATTTGTATGTAAATTGGAATAATAGCCTCCAGAAAAGTGTGAGTGGTGCCTTGGATGTTTGTAACCTGGGAGCTGCCACTGTATTTGCTACCTTCCTCCCAGGTAATTTCCATTTTGTATGTTTGGTTTTAAGTGTTTTAAATCCATTTAGCTCATACATAGGCAATATGATAGAAAATTCTTGTTCACTACAACAAATTCAGTAGCTCTATAATAAACTTTTAATAGGTGACATAAATTGGTAGTTATGTATAAGTAAAAACTGTTAGAATGAACATTTCTCTGATAAAGAGCAAAATTTGTTACATTTCCTTTCTAAAAAAATTATTTTGATAGGTACTTCAAATGATAGCAAAAATGTTTGCTCTTCAAGAATAGAATACTAAAACCAATGTAGAAAAGATAATTCTTAGATTACAGAATGATATTAGTGGAAATAACTTTTCACCTAATCTCTAGATTTATCTTAATTTTAGTTTAAGAAATAAATTTCTCTTCTTGGTTTCCTTATTAGAAAATAAAAATAGTGCCTATCATAATAGGAATTTTTGTTTATTGATAAAGAGACAGGGTCTTGCTATGTTGCCTGAACTGGAATGCCGTGACATGCTCATAGTTCACTGTAACCTTGAATTCCTGGTGATACTCACCTTCCCTAATAATTGGAACTACAAGCACACACCACCACCCATGGCTGATTTTTTTTATTTTTCTGTGGAGATGGAGTCTTGTTACCAGCTATATTGCCAAGCTGGTCTTAAAATCCTGGCCTCGAGTGATCTTCTCAGCTTAGCCAAATAGAAATATTTTTGAGCATCAGCTGTTAGCATATCGATTTAAGTGATTTACACTGAGGTGAATTACTCAGGTTGGAATAGAAATGTGAGTCATCTGATAGATTCTTAATCTTTTTTTAACTTATCACAACTTTTAGAATTCGGTTTTAGCTTCAAGTAAATGATTACTCAACTAAAAGTGATGTAAATAAATAAGAGATTTGTTGTTAGTCAGCGCCTGTGGCTCAAGCAGCTAATGCACCAGGTACATACCCCTGAGCTGGCAGGTTCGAATCCAGCCCGGGCCCGCCAAACAACAATGACAGCTGCAACCGAAAAATAGCCAGGCATTGTGGCAGGTGCCTGTAGTCCTACCTATTTGGGAGTTGGAGTCAGGAGAATTGTTTGACCTCAGGAGTTGGAAGTTGCTGTGAGCTGTAATGCCACAGCACTCTACCCAGGGTGACAGCTTGAGGCTCTGTCTAAAAAAAAGGAGATTTATTGTTAATATAGGTGGTGGGTATTTAGTGGAGTTCAGTAACTGAGCGGTATGGAGGTCGACATCTCTATAATTTTCTTGCCATTTCCCTCATGGTTACAAAGTGGCTGCTGTTATCTGCATATGAGGCAAGAAAAATTGGGGGAAGGATCAGCACCAGTCTCAACTGGACATTACATCAGGAAAGCAAAACTTTCCAGATGCGTACAGATTTTGTCTTAAATCTTATTGGCTAAACTGGGATAGTGACTATTCATAATTGCAAAGGCTACTGGAAGACAGAGAAATAGGATTATCACAATTGGTTTTGATTAATCTATACCCATTGCCTAGGGCTGGACACATTGTCTCTCTAAACAAAATCATATTTTGGTTAGCTAGGAAAATGGAGAAAATAGCTATCAGTGGGCAGCTAAACAGCTTTGGGACAGATTTTAATCCTTCTATCAGTTAGGATGTTTTCAGCTACAAGTAATAAAAAAGTCAATTCAAAAAAATAGGAACATGTAAATATGTGTATCACACAAGAAATGTGACAGTAAAAGGACTGTGGTTGTTAATTGTGTGGCTCATCAAGACCCAGATTCTTTCTCTTTCACCTCCAAATATCAGTTTAACTATAGGTTAACTTACATCACAGACACAATGTAGCTGAAACTACAGGCATGTGCCACCATGCCTGGCTTGTTTTTCTTGTTTGTTTCCTATTTTATTTATTTATTTATTTATTTTGAGACGGAGCCTCTAGCTGTCACCCTGGATAAAGTGCTGTGGCATCATAGCTCACAGCAACCTCCAATTCCTGGGCTCAAGCGAGTCTCCTGCCTCTGCTTCTCAAGTAGCTGGGACTACAGGCGCCCGCCACAACGCCCGGCCATTTTTTGGTTGCAGCCGTCATTGTTTGTCGGGCCCAGGCTGGATTCGAACCCGCCAGCTCAGGTGTACGTGGCTGGCACCTTAGCCCGTTGAGCTACAGGCGCCGAGCCATTTGTTTCCTATTTTTAATAGATAGGGAGTCTCACTCTTGCTCAGGCTGGTCTTGAGCTCTTGAGCTCCTGAGCTCAAGCAGTCCACCTGCCTTAGCCTCCCAGAGTGCTACATTGTAGGAGTGAGTCAGCACTCCAGCAGAATCCTATCTTTCTTATATGAGCTCTGTCACTTATATCCAATTAGTAGTAGAAATGGTAGGATTAGAATACATTATTTAATACTACTACTGTAGAATTAATGAGTCTAGTCCTTGAAAACAGATAATTACACATCTGTGTCTCTCTTCACTACAACTTGTAGCCACATTTCAAGTACTCAGCAGTGAGCCGCAAATGGCTGGTGGCTACCATATTGCAGAGCAAAGTACAATTTACAAAACTGTAGGGAACAAGAAAACATAACTAAGTAATGCTAGGAAGATGCTATCAGAAAATGCAGGCTGTGGTAAATATTATAAGACAAATTACTCAGTATCTTTAACAAATAAATTTCAAGACAAGAAAAAAGAAGAAACCTGTAGATTAAAAGAGATTTGGAGACATCAACTTGTGATGTGTGAACCTTTTTTGGAACCTGATTCATGGAAACTGGAAACAATTTATAACATTTATGATATAATTGGAAATTTGAACACTGCATGAATGTTTGATAGTATTAAGAATAAAGAATTCCTGGGGGGCACCTGTGACTCAAGGAGTAGGGCACTGGCCCCATATACCAGAGGTGGCAGGTTCAATCCAGCCCTGGCCAAAAACTGCAAAAAAAAAAAAAAAAGAGGATCTTAAAAGAATAAAGAATTCCTGTTAATTTCTTAAGGTGTGATGATTGTAGTTATTTTTTTAAAGTCTTTATATTGTAGAGATGCATGTTGAAATATTTACAGATAAAATGACATCTGATATTAGGTTCGTGATTTGTATGGAGGGTAAAACAAGACAGTCCTTATTTTATGGGAGTATGGGGGTTCATTATACAATTTTCTCTACTTTCATAAAGTTTTCTGAAAGAATACTTCATGAACATACATGTGCAAATACACAGGAAAAGGATGAGAACCATACATACCCAATAAATAACAGTGGTTGTATTTAAGGAAGGGGGAAAGGATTAGATGGGACTAAAAAGACTTTTTGCTTTGCTTATATGGTTTAATTTTTTTTATTATGAAAATACATTTTTGTTTTATTTAGGTTTTAAAAACCACTTATTAGAAAATTACATATTTCAAGCATGTACCTAAATAAAGACAATAATGTAGTGAAACTTCATGAACGTGTTATTCAGCTTTCAGATTATTATCTCCTTACCAAAGCTGTTTCATCTATACCCCATGCACTTTTCCCACACCCATACTACCCTTGGATTATCTTGGGTAATTTTGAAATAAGACTTCATTTAAGAATAAGATATCTCATAGTCCACATTCTGTGATCAAAATGCAATAAAACAAGAATTCAACAGTGTAAACTTTTAAGCCATGTTTCTGTTTTACTTTGTGAGCCAGGCTAGAGTACAGTGGTGTCGTCCTATCTCACTGAACCCTCAGATTCCTGGGCTGACGCAATCCTCCTGCATAAGCTTCCTGATTAGCATGCCAGCATATTTTTCTTTTCTTTCCTTCCTCCCTCCTGCCCTTCCTTCCTTCCTTTTTTCTTCTTCTTTTTTTTTTTTTTTTTTTTTGGCAAAATGGATGGGATCTTGTTCTTGCTCAGGCTGGTTTCAAACTCCTGGCCTCAAGTCATCCTCCTGTCTCAGCCTCCCAGAGTGCTAGGATTAAGTAATCTAGCACAGGTGTGAGCCATCACAGCTGGCCAATCATATGGTTTTCATGGGGTAATGCTAGTCATGCTACCAGCAGCTTTCTTTTGTCACTCAGTGACACTGTGGATAATACTTTCTTACACTGTGTAGAAATAACTTCATTCTCAGTAATGGGTTCAGAACCAATTTTGAATAGCTCTAAATGTGAGTTTCATATTCAACTGAAATACATCTCACTATAACTTCCCTTTCTATGGATTTTATTCTGCCTTCTAAGGGTGTCATAAAATAAGCTTAATTATTCATATAATACCACATCAGATATCGAAAGCTTATTGCTTTGCTATCTGACCCTGCCACCAAATCATCTTTTTTTCCTCCCTCTTTAATTCCCCCCAAACCAGCATAGTATAAGAGAACTTTCTTTGATGATGAAAATATTATATATCAGTAATTTGCAATGTACAGCCCACAGGCTAAATCCAGCCTATAGATTGTTTTTGTATCACCCATGAGTAAAGAATGATTTTTATAATTTTAAATGATTGAAAAAACCAAGAGTATAATATTTCATGACACATGAAAATTCTATAAAACTCAAATTTTATTGTCCTTTTTGAAACACAGCCACATCATTAGTTTGCACATTGTCTGGCTGGTTTTGCATCATAACAGCAGAGTTGGATAGTTGTGAAACTGGTGGCCCACCAAGCCAATACTTATCTGTATCTGTGCTGTCCATCCCAGGAGCTTCTAGCTGTGGTGTGGCTTTTGAGCACTTGAATTTTGGCTAGTGTGAGAAACTGATGTTGTACAGCACAGTTCTAGACATGCCACCTTATCCAATTCTAATACTTTTTCTTCTGCTGATAATTGTCCTGGTTACTATTTAATTGATGGGCATACTGTTCCAAAATTCATTAGGAATACAACTGTTACTTATTGTCTCATATATGCAATGCATAGGTATTCCATTAGACTCTCCATCTTAGCAGCCTTTTGCCACCTGAATCCTATTATAGACATTGAATCTTAAGGTTGAAGCAGAGAGAGTTCCTCTTCTTTATACAAAGGAAACCAATAAATCACCAGGAAAGTAGGAAAAATTATTGAGCCAGGAATAAAAATCTGGTAAAGTCAAAAATTGCCATTGATTTAAAGGAGCATTCTGTAAATGGGACTATTTATCATCATGTCTTTTACCTATTTGTCTTTTTATGTGTATATATTCATTTTTTTCTTGAGATGTTATACTTGAGCATATAAGCTATTTTTTTTTTTTTTTTAAGAAACAGTCTCACTTTATCGCCCTGGATACAGTGCCGTGGCGTCACACAACTCACAGTAACCTCCAACTCCTGGGTGTAGGTGATTCTCTTGCCTCAGCCTCCCGAGTAGTTGGGACTACAGGTGCCCGCCACAATGCCTGGCTATTTTTTATTTTTTTAATTTTTATTAAATCATAATTGTGTATATTGGTGCAATCATGGGGCACAATGTGCTGACTTTATATACAATTGAAATATTTTCATTGAACTATTTAACATAGCCTTCATGGCCTTTTAATCACTATATGAAGACGTTTATATTCTACATTTAGTAATTTTCACTTGTACCCTTGTAAGATGCACCGTAAGTGTGATCCCACCAATCACCCTCCCTCTACTCATCCTCTCCCCTCCCC
>CAUYON010044517.1:0-18475 GCA_963573935.1 Arctocebus calabarensis
CACCCTGGGTAGAGTGCTGTGCCATCACAGCTCACAGCAACCTCCAATTCCTGGGCTCAAGCGAGTCTCTTGCCTCCGCCTCCCAAGTAGCTGGGACTACAGGCGCCCACCACAACGTCCGGCCATTTTTTGGTTGCAGCCGTCATTGTTGTTTGGCGGGCCCTGGGGCTGGATTCGAACCCGCCAGCTCAGGTGTACGTGGCTGGCGCCTTAGCCCGTTGAGCCACAGGTGCCGAGCCAATATCCAGTACTTTAAAAAAAAAACTATCCAAAGAGTACAACCGACAGCCTAGCAAAACTTAATTTTTATAGCATTTCAAATGCAGAAAGGTCATTTCTTAGGTGTACTTAACAGAAGACCGTAATTTTAAACTGGCAATTTTATTTATTTATTTTATTATTATTATTATTATTTTTGAGACAGAGCCTCAAGCTGTCAACCTGGATAGAGTGCTGTGGCATCACAGCTCACAGCAACTTTCAATTCCTGGGCTCAAGTGAGTCTCCTGCCTCTCCCTCCCAAGCAGCTGAGACTACAGGCGCCCACCACAATGCCCGGCCATTTTTTGGTTGCAGCCACCATTATTGTTTGGCGGGCCCAGGTTGGATTCGAACCGCCAGCTCAGGTGCATGTGGCTGGCACCTTAGCCTGTTGAGCCACAGGCACTGAGCCTAAACTGGTAATTTTAATGAGAAGTGGGGTTTTCATAATAAGGTAGTGAATGTTTGAGTGAGTGGAATTATAAGTCTGTATTCCACCCATGGTGGCATTTCCAGATGAATCTGTGGTCCAGAGGTTGCTACCTGCTCTGCCACATGTCCAGCAGAAAGTGCCAAACTTCAGTGCCTACATCTACTTCTCCTGTACTTTACCTCTTTGCACATGGTACCCTCATTCCAGAGGTATCTGATCTGTGGACCTTTTCTCTTCTCTGACTGGTAAACAAAGAGCATCACATCAGGACTTGCCCAGATTTGGGGCAGAGATGGGCATCAGGCTCAGAAGGGCTCCCTACAGAAGGAGCTCATAGCATGTATGGTGGTTTTTGTTTTTTCCTTTTTGAGAGACCAAATCTCACTTTATCACCCTTGGTAGAGTGGTGTGGTGTCACAGCTCACAGCAACCTCCACCTCCTGGGCTTAGGCAATTCTCTTGCCTCAGCCTCCTGAGTAGTTGGGACTACAGGCGCCTGCCACAATGCCCAGCTATGTTTTATTTTGTAGTTGTTATTGTTGTTTAGCAGGCCTGGGCCGGGTTCAAACCCTCCAGCCCTCAGGTGTATGTGGCCAGCACCCTAACTACTGAGCTTTTTGATAATCATGCTCCATGTATATTCCACGTTTTCTGGCAGATCCAAGAGGTTGCTCAAGGAGTTGTGTTTTGGTTTTCTTTTTTTGAATCAGAGTCTCACTCTACCCTGGGTAGAGTGCTGTGGCAATATCATAGCTCAAAGCAACCTCAAACTCTTACTGTGAAGTTATCCCAGCTCAGGGCTTGTAGGGTGCCAGCTAGAGCTGGAGGGTTTGAATCCAGCCCAGGCCTGCCAAACAGCAATGACAACTACAACCAAAAAATATTTGGGTGTTGTGGAGTTTGAGGTTGCTGTGAACTGTGACGCCACAGCACTCTACCAAAAGGTGACATAGTGAGACTCTGTCTCAAAAAAAAAAGAAAAGATTATCCTGCCTCCACCTCCTGAGTAGCAGGGACTACGGACACCCACCACGATGCTTGGCTAGTTTTTTCTATTTTTAGTAGAGATAGGGTCTTGCTCTTAGTAGAGATGCTGGTCTTGAACTCCTGGGCTTAAGAAATCCTCCCACCTCTGCCTCCCAGAGTGCTGGAATTACAGGTATGATTCACCGCACCTGGCTACTTAAGGAGTTTTGAACAACCTGTACCATAATGTTGGAGGCTCAGCCTCACTTGCACTTGTTCTGTCCCCACAGAGTTTGGTTTCACTGACCTGCAGTGCAATTTGGGCCTTGGAAGTTTTCTTTAAGCTCAAGAATTAAAGGTTACTATGGAAACTAAGCCTTGTCTGATGAAATTTTTGAGTCTCCCCCCAGGTAACAGGGGTTGGAGGCCACTCATCTCTGGGGGTAGTCATTTGTTTTTTTTTTTTGAGACAGAGCCTCAAGCTGTCACCCTGGATAGAGTGCCGTGGCATCACAGCTCACAGCAACCTCCAATTCCTAGGTTCAAGTGAGTCTCTTGCCTCCGCCTCCCAAGTAGCTGGGACTACAGGCGCCCACCACAACGCCTGGCCATTTTTGGTTGCAGCTGTCATTGTTGATTGGCAGGCCCAGGCTGGATTCGAACCCGCCAGCTCAGGTGTACGTGGCTGACGCCTTAGCCCATTGAGCCACAGGCTCCAAGCCAGTCATTTGCTTTAATTGATAGCCTACTGCAAACATGCACCATCCCCCTCCATGTCCTCCCTTCTCACCAGTGAGCCATTCCTGAATGCTGTGCTTCACTTAAAACTAAACGAACACCTTCTGCTCCATCCTGGTACAGCTTATTGAGTACTATAACATCTGTCATCTGTTTTCCCTAAACAATCTAACATGAGCCTAGCACAATGGGATTGATCATTTGGGGAAATGAGAAACAACCTGCCATCAGTGTGCACATAATGACATTTGATTTGTTGTCAGTAGGTGCTACTATTTTTTTTTTTTTTGAGATACAGTCTCAAACTGTTGCCCTGGGTAAAGTGCCATGGAGTCTCTGCTCACAGCAAACTCAAATTCTTGGGGTCAAGCGATCCTCTTGCCTCAGCTTCCCAAGTAGCTGGGACTACAGGCACCTGCCACAATGCCCGGCTGTTTTGGGGTTGCAGTTGTCGTTGTTTGGCGGGCCCCCGCCTGCTCCGGTGTATGTGGCTGGCACCTTAGCCATTTGAGGTACAGGTGCTGAGCCTCTCTTCTCATTCTCTTCTCATTCTTAAGAGATAAACACAGGAAAAGACAGCAGGATTTCCATTCCTGGCTCTTCTAGAAAGTCAAAATAATTGAAACACTACTTGCCTTTATTATTATTATTTTTTTGAGACAGAGCCTTAAGCTGTCACCCTAGATAGAGTACCATGGCATCACAGCTCACAGCAACCTCCAATTCCTGGGCTCAAGCGAGTCTCTTGCGTCCGCTTCCCAAGTAGCTGGGACTACAGGCGCCCGCCACAACGCCTGGCCATTTTTTTTTTTTTTTGGTTGCAGCCATGATTGTTGTTTGGCGGGTGGGGCTGGATTCGAACCCGCCAGCTCAGGTGTACATAGCTGGCGCCTTAGCCCGTTGAGTCACAGGTGCTTAGCCGCACCACTTGCCTTTAAACACCTTATTCATGGCTTGGTGCCTGTGGCTCAACGTGCTAAGGCGCCCAGCCACGTACACCTAAGGTGGTGGGTTTGAATCCAGCCAATGGCCCGCCAATCAACAATGACGGCTGCAACTAAAAAATAGCCAGGCATTGTGGCTGGTGCCTGTAGTCCACAGCACTCTATCCAGGGTGACAGCTTGAGGCTCTGTCTCAAAACACCTATTCATTTGGCAACTGCAGAATGATTGGATGTCAACCCTATGAGAGACACATTAGATCTTGCAAGGAAATGTAGACATGTCCTCTGCTAGCAAGGAGCTTACAACCTCATGGGGGAAACCAGAGTATGGAGCACAGCCAGCTGGAGATTAGCTTACAGGAGGAATGAGAAAAAACTCACAAGGCCCAGTGTGCCCAGTCCCTCCCATAAGCTGCACCAGGGTTCTCTGGAAGAAGTCACTGCTGCTCTCAATCATTTCAGCAACTCCTGCCCCACACGGACCAAGAATCTTCACAAATCTTTCTACGTAGCTCGGACTATTTCATTACAGGAGTTAACATTCCCTTTGGCTAAAAGGGAGACATCAAAAAGAACTCCCTCAGCCTTTTGCACAAGTGGCGTCCAGGAACTCCATCACATTCATTCTGGGAGGGGCTCAGCCTTCCAGGGAACAGCACAGCCCAGCATGACCACGGTGAGGACCACGGGATCCAGAAAGACTCAGATCCCCAACAACCTGGAGCATGGAGACCTATTTTCTTCCACTCACTCATTTGTTCATTGGGTCATTCATTCCTTCAGCAAATGTTTAGTTGGCCATTGCTGCTTACCATGCTCAGAGTAAGACCAACACAGGAAACCAGAGTCTGGGTCTTAAAGAACTGCCCATCTAATGGTGTGGGTTTGTGTAAGAGGTGTCTGTGTGGGGGGCACTTGATGGAAATAAGAGATGGAACTTTGGATCTAGAACACCCCTGTCATTTCTAGGAGCCCCTGAGTCCCCTAGCCCCCGGGCCAGGGTGGCATCTGCAGACCTTCCCTGGAATAGCAAGCAAAGGTGCCCTGCCTTGGGGTCCACATCTGACTCCGGCCTCTTGCTGGGAGGATCCAGACTTGGTCTCTATCCTGAGCCCTGGCAGTCCCGGGGGGAAAGGGAACTAGGAAACCGTGCCCAGATTGGCACTCAGCCTGTTTATTCCACCTAACACCTCTTCTTACCTGCTCCAGGTCCATTTAGTTACTCACTGATTCCCATAAAAACTATTCACTATACTATCTCTAAAAAATTAGCTGGGCATTGTGGTGGGCACTTGTAGTCCCAGCTACTTGGTTGGGACAGTACAGGTATGAGGTTGCTATGAGCTGTGATGCCACAGCATTCTATGGAGGGTGACAAAGTGAGACTGTTTAAAAAAAAAATATGCATTGGGCCGCACCTGTGGCTCAAAGGAGTAGGGCGCCAGCTCCATATACCGGACGTGGCGGGTTCAAACCTGGTCCCGGTCAAAAACTGCAAAAAAAAAAAAAAGCATTTTGCTGTAGCTCAAGAGATTAAAGAACAAATTCCAAAGTGACAGATGAGCGCGTGGTTCTGACTACAAAGCCCATTCTGTTTCCATACTGCCTCCCTAGAGGGGAGGACTGGAATCATTTGTGCATCCAGTGGATGCATGTTGAGTGCCAAGCTCCCATGCTGGTGCTGGGATATAAGGATGAATAAAACCTGGGGTGCCTCTGGGGGATTCCAGGAGTCTGCAAGGCAGTCAGCACCCACTGAGCTAAGTGAGCAGGGGACCTCCTCCTCACCACCCTGACTTGCCTCCATCAGCACAGGGCCACCTAAGGGCAGACCGCTGCTTTCCTCTCCAACTCACCTCTTCCAGAAGCCGTGTTCCCCAAAGCGCAGTCCTCATGTTACCAGAACTTCTTTCTTCAGTAGGTCTGTGGGCTCGGGGATTCGAAGAGTGAACCCACGGATCACAGATCAGTGGTAAGACAGGATTTCATTAGATAGCAAGGAGGAATACAAAAGGAGTAAAAAGCACCAGAGCTTCTGGCAGAGGGAAACACACAAGTGAGAAGTTTCCTTTGCCTAGGTGTACAAGGTCTAGAGAATTACATTTGGCCAGGACTTGCGGTTAATGAGCATTATTACAAATCAATGAATGCAGTCCCTCCAGCTTGGGGCAAAAGATTAGGGCTTTCCTTCAATGAATTTGCCCAGGTGTGGGAAAACTGGGGTCCCCTGTTCAGCCTTGAGTGGGGGAACCCTGTATCACTCAGAACAGAGGGGCCATAGTATGAGCTTTAGGCTTCCTGGTTCTAGGTGTCTGGAAAGCCTGCAGCATACATCCCTAGTTGGAGACCCGCAATGAATCCGGGGGGCAGGGCAGGCTGGAGCCGCAACACCCACTCAGGTCTCCTGAGACCTTCGCAGCTGTCTTTGGAACAAGGGCTTTCAGAATCTTCAGACTGGGGCACAGCAAGAAATACATTATATGTTGCAACTCTATGCAGATCCCACACACATACAAACACACAGCTGAAGCCAAAGTTTAATAAAACAGTACTTACCTTTACTTTGTGGAATGTATTCTAAAAATATCTGTTTTTTTTTTTTTTTAATTGTTGGGTCATGACTGCACATAGACTAAATCAGCTCCATAGACTGCACAGTTTGAAACACACTAAAGGATACAAGAAGCCACTCAGATTGATGGCTAGATAAACCAGCCCACTCTGAGTCAGAGGATCAAAGAAACTGTCAGGAAACTACCAACCAGGAGATGCCAATCCACTTCACTGCTATTGGTCTGTGTAAGTGGAACCAGTGGCTCTGACTTAATATGAAAACCTAATAGTATCAATTCATATTGATACATATCAGAAACCTACTGGGAATAGATCGCACTCAAGGATAATTTAACAAAGGGATTGTTTGCAGAATGTGTGCAGGGTTAAATCCCGGGGCAGTGGAGGGAGTGTTTACTAAATCCTGGAGAGAGCTATAGAAAGAAGCTACCCGCGAAACACAGTCACTGCCATCTCCAGCCAGGCAGGGAGAAACCATGGCAATAAACATCCTTTTCTCCATCCCCTGTCGATGTCAACATAGGGAGGAGCAATAATGTGGCTTCTGGAACCGCGTGCAGTTCAGAGAGTTGAGGTTCTCACTCCTATATCTCTTTAAAAGTTGTTTCCCAGACATTTTCTGGTTTGGATTTGGGGTTTTTCATTTTTATTTTTTGAGACAGGATCTCAATTTGTCATCATGGTAAAGCACGGTGGGATCAGCCTAGCCCACAGCTACCTCAAACTCTTGGACTCAAGTGATCCTCCTGCCTCAGCCTCCAGAGTAGCCACAAAGCCTGGCTAACTTCTTGTTTTTGTTATTTTTTAAAGTTTTTTAACTTTTCTATTTTTAATAGAGATGGGTCTTACTGTTGCTCAGGTTGGTCTTGAACTCCTAAGCTCAAGCAATCCTCTCACCTCAGCCTCTCAGAGTGCTGGAATTGCAGGCATGAGCCTCCAGCGTCAGCTAATTTTCTGACCTGATATTCCATTGTGTTTACTTTTAAATAGGAAGAGCCTCAGGTTTTGCACTGCAAGGGACAGACATGGGTCAGGCTGAGGCTTGGCCTTGGGGAGCTCATAGAATTAGGTGAAGAAAAAAGCCATTGCATAGAGGACTGTTGCATAAAACAAGAGGTGGAGGGTCTCCAAAGAAAGTGTGGGCCCCTGACATCTGAGAACTGCTCTGACACAGCTAGACCATGTTGTCATTATGTTATGAGGCTCACAGAACACCGACATCAGGTAAGGTCACCAGACAATAAGAAGAGTACTACCTGCAACCTACTTAACATCTTCTCTTGGCTAAAGTTAGTGACTGCTGCCTTGCTAATCATGGCTTTGTTCTCACTCCAGTCTGTCCTTCCTACCAGTAACAGTTATTAAGATACCAAATCATAAAATTGTTCCTGCCTTCTCAATGCATAGCAAGCATCCACTTCCTTAGACCCTTCCTCAAATTACTTAACCAAAGCCCAAACTCTATTAAGTTTGATATAATGTTCTCTTACTGAGATGCACCACTATTTTCCAAGGTGAACATTCTCCCTCACTGAGTCAATAATAAAACTTACATGTCAACTACAGGTGTGTTCTGACAGCCTCTGACTGGAAGCACCAATACTAAGAAGAAATGGAATCCATAGTGCTACCCCCAGAATGTCACTTTGGCATAGTGACTGTTTTGAAGTAAAGATACACAAAAACCAGCAAGTACTAGAAGATTACTCTGAATCTCTTTCAGTTTCTTAAAAGGAAACTTAAAAGGAGATAAAATCTCCATATGAAAGTTGTTCTTTCTATACCAGAAGGAAAATATAATTTTTATCACTGAAGATGAGAAGTTGAGTCCAAGGAAAATCTATACAAACAAACCTGGTTAGACTATCCCTACCCCCCTGGCCACTTCTCCAAGGAATTAACTATACTGGCCCAAACCCCTTTGGCTTGTCCTTTATTCAAAATTTACTTCTCTTTCTCCAATTCAGTATTTAAATATTTTACTCCAACTGCATCTTCAGATTTTCATTTCCTTATGAAAGCTCCTTGGTCAGGTAAATTTGCATGCTTTTCTCCTATTAATTTGCTTAGTGTCAATATAATAATACTCAGGCCTAGCCAAAAGTCCCCCTGAGGGTTGAGGTAAAGTTTTATCTCCCCAACAGTAGCAAGAAGCCAGGGCAGGTCCAGAGAGTGTTGAGATCTGGGGAAGGACAAAGACAATGGCTCTCTGCTTTTGGATGTGAAAGTTACAAGCAAAGCCACTGAGAATGAAAGTCCCAGACCTGCTTCTACAGAAGAAACAGAGGACTTGGCCAAAGCATTATAAAAAGTAGGATGGGCTTGGCGCCTGTGGCTCAACGGGCTAAGGCGCCAGCCACGTACACCTGAGCTGGTGGGTTCGAATCCAGCCCCCGGGCCCGCCAAACAACAAAGATGGCTGCAACCAAAAAATGGCCAGGCGTTGTGGTGGGCACCTGTAGTCCCAGCTACTTGGGAGGCAGAGGCAAGAGACTCGCTTGAGCCCAGGAACTGGAGGTTGCTGTGAGCTGTGATGCCATGGCACTCTACCCAGGGTGACAGCTTGAGGCTCTGTCTCAAAAAAAAATAAAAAATAAAGAGTAGGATGAGGACCTTGGAGAGTTCAGACTTTACTCCAGAAAGATTTTTGTTTAAAGTAAGAAAAAAACATGGCAAGACCAACACTTAAAAAAAAATCTACATGATAGTTCTGTGCAGGATTAATTGAAAGGAGATAAATACTGGAGGCGGGGAACCCAGGAGGGAGGCTCTGAGAAGTGGGTGCATTGGAATGCCCAGAGACTGCTCCATGCCAGGAGGAAAGCTTGGAGTCCACCCCTCCCTCTCTCTCTGCAAACTCAACAGGTTCCTTTGCAGCAAAAGTGAAGAAAATCTGAGCAACTTCCATTCTCATATTTGTTTGCTGGCCCTTGGTCAAAAAGCACTGAAAGAAAATCGTTGAGATCAGATGAGGTAGCTGCTCTCAGAAACATCACATGCAGAAATCTGAAGAGGAAATTAACCCAGAGTTTGTGGATTAAATTCTCCTTCCATCATACAAGATATATTTTTAATTGGTGGAAAAAGATTTCTCAGAATGCCTTTGGTTTCACCAGGGGAAAATATTTGGGGCAGGGTGGATTTTCTTGTTGCTTCCTCTAAAGAAGCTTGAATAAGAAGAAAAATTAAATGCAAGCTAAGTGTGAGTGATAACTGGTTTTTTAATTTTTTTTTTTTACTTACAATATCTTCTTCATTTACCATTTGGAAAAAAAACTTTTAATTCCTGTGAGTACCTAACCAGCCCTCGGCAGGCTCTCTGAACACTAATCAGCACCTTTGAAAAGTGGCTCAAACTTGAACTATAGAAAGCTAAACAATAACTTGAGAGTTTGCTGTGATTCTAACTAAAGGCCTCTCCTGTGCTGGGCTGGCGAGGACATCTGCCAGGTGAGTGCTGCATGCCACGTGTCATTATGTTAGATAACCACACTTTATCCAAGCCCCACACCTGATAATGAGTGGACTGTGACAGGCTCTATTTCACGTCTTCACCTGGAATTATTAAGCAACTAGACTTTGTTCCACTTTTGCCGGGACCCATAAGCATACCTATTTATTAAAAGCCTTTGCAATTCCGACATCATACACTTTAAGACACTATCCTCCTATCTGTGGGTAATTGGCACTTCATGAGTATTAAATTTCTGCCTTAATTTCACTAGTATGCCTTTTTTTTCTTGGCAAGGAAAGGTCAAGACTCAATCAGGTGAATACTGCTAAAAGGAAGCAGGACAAGCCCCTGCCCTGGGCAGGAGGATGTCATGATGCAGGTGGAGAACTGGGCCTTCTTCCTCATTTTTCTCTGCCTTTTTCTCTGTTCTCAGTGATCTCCTGCTCCCACCCCATCCAACCTCCCTGCCACACTGTCCTGAGACACTAAGTGGCTAAGTGGCTTGCTCACTAAACAGAAGCAAAGACATGTCAAAGGCACGAGTATTTGCATAGCAACAAAGATCAGAAATAAACTAGGATTGAGTTGCCAGGAGGAAACTCAGAAGTTTTGCACTGAGCTCTCTAGAATAGAGACAGATCTCTCTGCTCCTGTCTAGGCCAGAGAGTCACATCCCACCCCAATCCCATGTCCATAAGACACCAAACCCACTAAGAGGGGCGCTGATGAGGATGGTCTATACAGCACAGCGCAGTGCTCAAAACTCATCCCAAAATCAGCCACTCAAATCAGAACCAGAAATTGGGAGCCAGAATCAAAAATAAAGGGACATCCATTTCAATTCAAGTTGGGGAGCGCAGTAGTGAAGGAGGGGGAGGGGAAGGTGGTTGGGGTGCTCTCCCTGAACGAGTATGGGGTGTGGGTGTTTGGCACACCTTTTGTGTGTGAGAAATAAACACAGAAGGACTGTACCTAACCTGGATGACATCCTGGATGTTTAGACCTGGATGTTTGCACCCACACATTAACCTGAAATAAATTTACTTAAAAAAAATCTGCACTGGGACATATTTTTAAAAATAAATAAACATTAAGGGAATTAAATAGCTGGGCACAGGAGTGGCAGTCCCAGGGCTGGGCAGTGTCTTAGCAGGTTTGGGGACCAGGCTGGACCCAGACACAGCTGTGAGGCATTACCTTCATCAACCTTCTATCCAGTCAGGTAACTTGAATTCACGTAGCTATAACCAAGTGAGCACCAACATCCACTACAGATGGGGCTGAGAACTGAGGATACAAAGACAAATCAGACATTGTCTCAACCCTTCATCCATTCATCCTTTCATCCATTCTTAAAGCATACACTCATCTCTATTAGGCAACAGACAAACCAACTCTAGGTTTATAGCAAAGAGCAAACCAGATGTGGCCACTATTTCCACCAAGCCTAGAGTCTTCATTGCTGAACATAGCTTATTTATGGGTCCATTTGTTTGACGATAAGTTCTAAATTATAATAAGCACTGGAAAAATGATACACGGAATTTTGTAGCAAGAAAAACAGGAAAGCTCCAGTCTAGTCTGGGACATTAGAGAAGGCTTGCCTGAGGAAGTAAGCCGAGATGACAGGAGTGAGGGACCAGGTGAGGGGCTGAAAGAGAATTCCAGGCAGTAGGGACAGCAGGTGTGAAGATCCTTACTTAGGAAGAATTTGATGCATGCAAAAAGGCACTGCCCGAAGGCCAGGAACCTGGGGCAGGGTGGAAGAGAGAGTAGCAAGAGATGAGGTGGAAAGACAGGAGGGCCTGACCAGCAAGCTTAACGTGAGTCCAAAGAGCCCCCCCCCCACAAAGGGGTCCATTGGAAGAATCCAGCAAATCTGTGAGCATGAAAGAAAAAATTACTCTTTTCCATTCACCATCCTCTAACTGAAATTTAGCATTTTCTAACAGTATTAGTAGTACCTGGGACTTAGCGGTCATAGCAAAATTGTTACAGATACCACAAAGCATCAGTTACACTGATCACTATTTTGAAATTATGATGCCTATCACATCCATTGCTATACTGTATTAATAGAGAAGTATATCTGTTATTATATCACAATTTTATATGTGGATAATTATATTTCAGTGTAATTCATTTTCTTTGTGATTTCTGTGTTTTACTCCATGCATTTAAAAATATCATTCAGAGGCTCGGCGCCTGTGGCTCAACGGGCTAAGGTGCCAGCCATGTACACCTAAGCTGGCAGGTTCGAATCCAGCCTGGGCCCACCAAACAACAATGGTGGCTGCAAGAAAAAACGGCCGGGCGTTGTGGCGGGCGCCTGTAGTCCCTGCTACTTGGGAGGCAGAGGCAGGAGACTCGCTTGAGCTCAGGAATTGGAGGTTGCTGTGAACTGTGATGCCACAGCACTCTATCCAGGGTGACAGCTTGAGGCTCTGTCTCCAAAAAATAAAAAATATCATTCAGAGAAGGGATCTAACTGGGCTTGCCCAAAACACCATGCATGGCAAAGTTAAGGGCCCCTGAGCTACCTAAAGCATCCTGAAGAAGCTTACAATCCATGGGGAAGGCAGTCTGGGGCCAGAATGGGTTGAACCATGAAAGAAGCAGTGCCAGTACTGGGCAGATAGAGGAAGTAATCTTTGCCCAGTCATGGAGATTCATCAGTCACCACCACCAGGGTGGGCAGAGGCAATCTTCTCAGAGCTGACCCAAGCCGTGCAATCAGTCAGAGATTAGCACAGAAGAGGCCTCTGAGCCAGGCCCTGCCCCAACTCTTTTGGCCTGGGTTTGCTTTACTCCAGAAGGGCAAGGGCAGCCACCCCCCACTGCATCCATTCACTGTGGAGACCAGCAGGACAGAACCCAAACAGACTAAAGACAGCACAATCCTGGTCACCATTTATTCATTTCACTCATTTACTTTTATTCTCCCTCTCTCTTGTTCATATGTCATTCTTTTTACCTCTCCCTTCACTTTCTGTCTCTCTTCTTTGATTTTTCTTCTCTGCCTCCCCTTTTCTCCATCTTTCTTCCTCTTGCCAACACTCTCTCATGTCAGTTCATTTCTGCTTTATTCCTCTACATTTAGTCCACAATCTCTTACTTCAAACCTACCACAGAGCCCCAGAACATTTGGAACTAGATAGTGAGGAAGGAGAAATAAATCTTACGTTTCTTAGTGGTCCTGAGAATGCAGCAGATAGCTGCAGAAGAATGCATCCTCCAAAGATAAAAACAAACAAACAACAACAAAAACACTTTACAATGAGCAGGAATAACTTTGAAAGAGACTATGTAACAAATAACAGCATCCTGGTTTCTTGAGAAATATAATCATTAACTCTTTGTGATATTTTTCCTGCTACCTAAAAATTTTCCCATGATCTAACAAGTAACTTCCCATAATCATAACATTGTAACTGTTACGAAGTTTTGAAAAAAGAGTATAAAAGAGTTTGGAAAAAAAAAAGCGATTCCCCAGAACTCAAGAGTTTTACATCCCAAGGCAGCTGAATTTCCTTGGCAATTAAAGTTCTTCCCTCTACCACTGGTGTAAAAGTACTTTTGGTTTCCTGCAACAACAGGAGCACCCACTGTTGTGCCCAGATGGCGAAGTTCCCAAAGACCACCCAGGAGCTGATTCCCATGCAAAAGGAAAGAGCCTTTATTCAAGCTCAAGCTTGGATCCTCAGATCTACCTTGGGCAGGAGGAGAGAGCTGAGAGCGCTGGAACCTCTGAACACAAGGGGTTTTTATACTGTGTTTCCAACCCACGGCCAATGGTCACTGTGTTTCCAACCGCCAATGGTCTCAGTGAGAACCAGTGGTTTCCAACTGCCAACCTTCCTGATTGGCTGATTCACAACCTGTCATACCGGTTGGCTCTTCCTAGGGGTGGGTAATTCAATGACGTCATCTTGGCTCACTAGACCTGCTCTCTCATCTCCCCCTTGACTTGTAACCTCAGAGGTCCCAATCATGGGGCTGAGGATGACATCTCTAAGGTTTCAGCTAAGGGAGTATACTGTGATTTGAGCACCATGAGTTGGACTGCCCCTACTCGTTCTTTAACAAAGGCAATGAGTCTATTGATTACACAAGGTCCAATAGTCAGCAGAAGTAACAAGATAAGCAGGGGTCTGGCAAGGTGGATATTAGGGTAGTTAGCCATGGGGACCAGTTAAATATTGCTTCATACCAGCGCTGTGACTGCTATCGTTCTAGCTTGCATTTTTGGAGGCCATTTCTAACTAATGCCATGGATTCCTTTACAATTCCTAAGTGGTCTACATAAAAACAGCATTCTTCTCCTAAGGACACACACAAGCCACCTTATTGTAAGAATAATAGGTCTAACCCTCTTCTGTTCTGGAGTACTACTTCCAAGAGGGAGGTGAGGGATACCTGGAGATGAGAAATAGATTTCTAGAGCCTTTGTATTCCCACATCTGTGGCGGATCTTAAGGCACCATCATTTTTATCCTGTAGAATGAGCAATGAGACTCCTATTCCTGCCCCAGCTGAACCCAATCCTAACATGACAGAGAGTGTAACAGCAGTTATCGGCTCTCTCTTTGCCCGGTAACCATAAGCCCCTATTCTGTGATATACTGTCTCTTCTTCATGGTAAATCAGTTTGGGGATGAGTTGCACTAATATACAGAAATCACGGGTCTGGTTATTGACTAAGATATGGACACAGGGGACTAGTCTGGTAGAGCATGCCCACCAGGTATTGGTGGGGAGTGTGTCAGGACAATGATGTAAGGTCCTTTCCCCGCTGGTGTCTTTTTTTTTTTTTTTTTTTTTTTGAGACAGAGCCTCAAGCTGTCACCCTGGATAGAGTGCCATGGCATCACAGCTCATGGCAACCTCCAATTCCTGGGCTCAAGAGAGTCTCTTGCCTCTGCCTCCCAAGTAGCTGGGACTACAGGCGCCCGCCACAATGCCTGATCATTTTTTGGTTGCAGCCATCATTGTTGTTTGGGGGGCCCGGGCTGAATTCGAACCCACCAGCTCAGGTGTACGTGGCTGGCACCTTAGTCCTTTGAGCCACAGGCAGTGTCTTTTGATGTAGTTCTGGGGAAGGTACAGCCTCATAAATTGCCTTGAGGCAGAACCAGACATCTGAATGGACTCGCTGGAGGCATTGCAAAGAAAAGAGTAAGTCATGGTCCTCAGATTCAGCTACGAGCTTGGATTGTAGGCTGAGAGTGATAGGAGGGGGTCTACCAAACATAATTTCATAAGGGGTAAGTCCCAACACACAAGGGAGATTCCTAACCCTATATAGGGCATAGGGAAGGAGAGCCACCCAGTCCCTGCCAGTCTCTAGGGTTAATTTAGTTAAGGTCTCCTTTAGGGTTCTATTTATTCTTTCTACCTGCCATGAACTTTGGGGCCGGTATGCACAATGTAATTTCCAATCTGCCCTTAGAGCAGTTGATATTCCCTGAGTTACCTGGGAGATAAAGGCTGGTCCATTGTGGGAACCCAGCAGGGTAGAGAATCCATACCTGGGTAGAAGATCTTCTACTATCTTCTTGGACACCACCTGAGCGGCTTCATGCTTGGTGGGAAAGGCTTCCACCCATCCTGAGAAGGTATCTATAAAGACTAAGAGATATCTGTACCCATATTTCCTGGGCTTTTTCTTGGTAAAGTCTACTTCCCAGTAGGTGCTGGGCTTATTATCCCGTAATCAGGTTCCTTGACTGGTAGGGCCTGCCCTGGCATTGGTTAATTGGTGTGCCTTGCAGGCCATTACTACCTGGTCTACCTTGGTGTCTAACTGCTCAATTTTAATGTTGGCATGGTGGACGAGGTCCTTCAGTTTTCTGGACCCCATGTGGGTAGCTTGGTGCATTTGGCGCAACACCTGTAGTCCCAGTCAGGCAGGTAAGAGGACTTTACCATCACAGTGAGCCACCATCTGTTCAGGCACTGGGTCATTGGTATCTTCTTTATCAATATGATGTCTTCTTTGGTGTATTCTGGTTGGTCAGGCAGTTCTAGGGGTCTGGGGTCTGGAAGCTGCATTGCCAGCACCAGTTCTGCTATAAGGGCTGCCTCCTTGGCTACCTGGTGTGCTCGGTGGTTTCCTGTGACTGTCGGGGTGTTGAGCTTTTGATATCCTGGGAAGTGAATGATTGCTAACTTTTTTGGTAACCACATGGCAGCCAGTAATTCTAGGATTTTTTTTTTTTATTAAATCATAGCTGCGTACATTAGTGCAATCAAGGGATACAATGTGCTGGTTTCATATACAATCTGAAATGTTTTCATCAAATTGTTTAACAGACCCTTCATGGCATTTTCTCAGTTGTCGTATGAAGACATTTGTATTCTGCATTTAGTAAGCTTTGCCTGTACCCTTCTAAGATGCACCATAGGTGTGGCCCCACAAATACCCTCCCTCTACTCCAACCTCCCCCCTCCCCTCCCTTCCCATACTCTTGTGCTATAGTTGGATTATAGCCTTCATACGAGACCTTTAAATTAGCTTCATAGTAGGGCTGAGTACATTGGATAATTTTTCTTCTATTCTTGAGATACTTTGCTAAGAAGAATATGGTCCAGCTCCATCCATGTAAACATGAAAGAGGTAAAGTCTCCATCTTTATTTAAGGCTATGTAATATTCCATGGTGTACGTATACCACAATGTATTACTCCATTTGTGGGTTGATGAGCCTTGGGCTTCTTCCATGACTTAGCAATTATGAATTGGGCTGCAATGAACATTCTGGTACAAATATCTTTGTTATAATGTGATTTTGGTCTTCTGGATATATACCTACTAGAGGAATTGTAGGACCAAATGGCAGGTCTATTTTTAGATCTCTAAGTATTCTCTAAACATCTTTCCAAAAAGAACATATTAGTGTGCATTCCCACCAGTAGTGTAGAAGTGTTCCCTTTTTCTCCACATCCACGCCAACATTAACTTTCTTTTTCTAATAGAAAAAAACTGTTCCTTCTATTTCATTCTTTACTATAACCCCTGTGTCTGACCCAGAACATACAGGATCCTAAGACTTTTTTTTTTCTTTGCTAGATACTCAATGACTGCAACTTCCAATTTCTTTTGGCAAGTAAACAGAGCTTCACTTTTAATTCCAAGGTTCGCCTGACATCCTCCCTCACTCCCATAAACATCAACTCCCTACACAGCATTTGTGTGTGTGTTGAAGTACAATATCTCTTATGTGGAAAATTGCAAGTCATGTCACTGTGACTCAAGTCAGAGGCAATGTCAATCTTGGTTTGAAATAGGAGTAATTGCCCCCAATTATGGTCATATTGAAGGCATAATATCATGAGTATAGTTCTTATTTGTTGCACATTGAAGGCTATGTGTACACAACACACCATGGAAAGCATTTTATTTTCAAAGGATTTTTACAAAACTTTTTTTCCACGATAACCCTGTAGAACATGAACCAGGCATTGGCAACAGTTCGTCAACTCTGAGCAAACACCCAGATTGCCTGGAGGGTTTAAAACGTCCCTCAACCGGCCCCACCTGCCAAAGAGTCTGATTCCGTTTGGCTCGGGTTCATTGCTTTCCAGGCATGGTTCCCCGCTGTCTCCATTTTCCTAATTAATTTGCCCCCTTTTTGCCTCATCCTTAGTATCACAGTTCACCTTTCACCTCATCCAGAATTCTATGTATTGGCTGCCATTATTATGAGTGCTCCTTTGAAATATTTTATCACAGTATAGTGATATTTAACTTTTGCTTTCCAGTTTCTAGTAAAGGATCTGGTGCATAGTAGGTACTTAATAAAGGTGTGGCTAATACACATATGCTAAATCAGTGCTTCTCAACCTTCCTAATGATGCCAAGTATTTTCATTGTTAAAAAGAGGTCGTGACCCACAGGCTGAGAACTGCTGTGCTAAATGAACTAATCAGTGACTTTGGGTTTGGGAAGCCCTAGTTTTAACAGCTCCACACAGGTGCTTCTGAGTTGAGATTCCCGATATTGGTAATCAATTAAAAAGAAGATAAGTTGCTAAGGAGAGAAGCATTAGGGGGCGAGGCAGAGGTGGAGACAGTCCTGATCCAGCTGCCTTTCCTGGGACCCATTCCTGGAGTGTTCTCTCTGTTACTCTCTTTACAATGCAGAATCCAGTCTTCACCGCTGTGGGGAGGGAGAGGATTCCCCTCTGCACTGTTAGAATCCTTTACCTTCGGGGTTTTTTTTTTTTTTTGCAGTTTTTGGTCAGGGTGGGTTTGAACCCACCACCTCCGGCATATGGGGCTGGTGCCCCGCTCCTTTGAGCCACAGGCACCGCCCAGAATCCTTTACCTTCTTCATCAAATTCTTACCACATTATACAAACATGGTGAGTCCATCTCAGACCTCTAGACCAGGGATCCTCAAACTATGGCCCAAGGGCTACACGCGACCCGCCGAGGACATTTATCCGGCCTCCTGGGTATTTTCACCGCCACTACCTGTCCTACTTAGCAGCCAACTTGTACCGGGGCCGCAAAATCTGTTAGTGGAAAAACCAATGGTTGCATTCCCAAACAAAACATGTGGATTCACTGGAAAAGTTGCAAAAGGAGTTCCAATTTAGATTTAAAGAGCTTCATCTCCATGAATAGGACATACAGCTTTTCCATAACCCATTTTCTATTGACATTGAAAATGCAGAGGTCAGTCCCTAAAGTCACGGCCCCGGCCTCCAGCACCGCATCAGGCCAGAGTCCCCTGGAAGTGGGAGTCAGGTGCTGCAGGGTGCGAGCAGGGGTGGCTGAGTGCTCTCATGGCTCTGGCTTTCCGGCTTCTCTGTGGGGCTAGCCTGTGGCGCCCAGATGCTCTAAGAACATTTCCACTGCTGTTTGGAGGACACACGCAATGGGATTCAGAAGTCCTGGAGAATTGCCTTTGTGAGAAACTGGAAGTATTTCTTTAAATTCCGTCTAGTAGTGTTTCAAAGAAACATCAAGAAACCATGAACAACATTAGTAAGGAAGAGTTTGACTGCCACTTGCTTGATGAAGGTTTTACTGCCAAGGACATTCTGGATCAAAAAAATCAATGAAGTTTCCTCTTCTGATGATAAGGATGCCTTCTATGTAG
>CAUYON010044519.1:0-33901 GCA_963573935.1 Arctocebus calabarensis
TCCCTTGCCCCTTTCCCTATAGCATATTTTTGTGCTATAGTTGGGTTATACCCTTCATATGAAAGCTATAAATTAGCTTCATAGTAGGGCTGAGTACATTGGATACTTTTTTCCATTCTTGAGATACTTTGCTAAGAAGAACATGTTCCAGCTCCATCCATGTAAACATGAAAGAGGTAAAGTCTCTGTGTTTCTTTAAGACTGTGTAATATTCCATGGTATACATGTACCACAATTTATTAATCCATTCGTGAGTGGATGGGCACTTAGGTTTCTTCCATGACTTTCAATTATGAATTGGGCTGCAATGAATTTCTTAGAATTTTTAAAGGACTACTTTTTGTTGAGTATTTTAAGCTCTCAGGAAAGAACTCACAAAGTCCTCTATATTGGGTACATTCAGTAAATTGTAGCTGTTGTTGGAGCTAGGAAAATATTACCCCAAAGTAGAGGCCTCAGATGTAAAATCTTTCTGTCTCTTGTCTCTCATTCTCCCTTGGAGCAAGTCATAGAAACTGGAATCCCCCTTCCCAAAGGTGGATCATAGAAACCAGCACACCTTTTCCTCAATGCGAGACATAAACCCTACGTTATTACTCTAACTTCCCCCTGCCTTATGTGTTAGAACTGCTCATAAAGAAATTCTCTGACCTCCTTTGCTTGATTGTAGGTCATAAGACCCCTTGTTCCAGAGAGGTTCCAGGCTTACACCCAGAAGGAAGGAGTGTGGCACAGTGAGGCCAAGAAGAATTTGGACAGACCTTGCTAAGGGAAATAAAGGCTGGCTTTGAATATAAATGCTATTTATGGACTAAAACTCAGAAAATGAATTTCAAAGGTGAAACATTGATTAAACCCAAAAGGCCACAGCAAGCATCAGGGGAAAAGCTGTTGCTAAGATGTTTATGAAAAACTTTTTCTTAAGTACCTGATGCTACTGACAAAGACATTGTTCACGGCTATAGAGCACTCAGCAGAGCCTTCCGGTAGAAAATGAGTGAAGAAATCTCCAGTTTCTCCTTGCAGTTGTGTACTTATGAGCACAGACTTTCATGTTAAGTTCCATCTGTGCAAGAGCTCTTTGCAGAATATCCTACCATGCTTGCTGCACTGCGAACCTCCTTGCATTTTAGAGAACCGAGAACCCAGCTTGCTCTGTGAGATCTGCAGCATAGAAAGCTCCCAACTCTATTCCTCCTCCCCAGACCACATTTGACAAAAGCCCTCCACATGTGAGCGGGGGTAACCTGCTGTGGCAGCCTTTTTCAAATTACTTAAATGAGAATGTGACAAAATGGCAGATGTGTGAAGTGTGCATTGAGCAAAATCAGGTTTTGCCCAACAGACGTACTTTGCTGTCTTTGCATACTGTGATGAGGAAAATCATTCTTTAGAAAAATTATAGGTACCCTGGGATCAGAGCTGGCAAACACTTAGATTGCTTTGTCTTAGATGCTCTATCAGCGGTTTGCCATTTTTTAGTAACCTGAGAAAGTATGAGGTTAACTGTTCAGTTCAGAAAGATCATCCTAAATGAAGACACACAAGTTAATGAAACAGATTAAAAAAAAAATACTAATGCTGACATAGTACTAAATTCTTTCCTAAACTCTGATCCCATGTATCTAACTGCCAGCCAATGACCATGAGTTATCTATTCCTGGAGAACTCA
This sequence comes from Arctocebus calabarensis, assembly GCA_963573935.1. NCBI lineage: Eukaryota > Metazoa > Chordata > Mammalia > Primates > Lorisidae > Arctocebus > Arctocebus calabarensis. The sequence goes on from CAUYON010044519.1 coordinate 1,673, forward strand.
TCTGCTTACTAAGAAGTATTTTCAGAATTCTAAGAATTATAAGAATATCTAAAACTGATCTTCTCCTCCTCACCCTCCCCTGGGCTGCTTCTCTGGTTTCCCAGTTTATGACCCTGTCATTCACAGTTACTGAAGCCTGACTCATTGACTTTCAATTTTCATCAACTCCTTTCTGCCTCTTCTTTACCCCTTTCCTCCCACACACATTCAAACAAATGATCAACTATCTTTTAATTTTACCCTCAATCATTTTCACATATCTATCTCCACCTATCCACAATAGTCCTTCCCTGGGCCATGGCTCCATCCAGCTCCTTTTGGAATGACACACTCTTTGCTAGCAGGAATCCTTTCTTTCAGTTTTGCTTCTCTGAAATCTGTTTTTCAAAGTAAAAGAAGAGTGATTGTTTTAGAATTTTATTCATACTCCTCCTCTTTTATTTAAAATCCTCTTATTTGTTTCTTGCTGTTCTATGCCAAAAGTCCAAACTCATTAAGAAATCCTCATTTTCTACTTTGGCCCTTTATTCTTGCCCAGGTTGTATCAAAGCTGCCAATGCCTCATAAAAAGTTTCTTTGACATTCTGAAGTGATTACAGCCCTCACTCAACTGTTTTCTCCACCCGGAGCAATCTTCCCCCTTCCAAATCTGATGGCAAAGCTCACTGTCATCTTGTTTTTAAAGTGCTAACATGATTTATTTGGTGTTTGGAGTTGTTTGTTTAATTGTCCTACAACTAAACCCTAAGGTCTGTAAAGGGTCTAATAGGATCTCTAAAAGGGCAGGTGTCCAGCATGTTTGGTTCACTGTTCCATCTTTAGCCTCCCTACATTCCAACTCTGTCTCAATGACACATGACACAGAGGAGGTTCTTAACAAGTATTTGTTGAATGAGTTCCAATCTTTGTGCTACGCATAATTCTAGTTGTTCTCATACATCATCTTACTTAATGTTGTGAAATAGGTGTTATCATTCAGATCAAAAGGTGAGGCTCAGGAAAGGAAGGGATTTGCTTAAGGACACAGAAGAGCATCAATGGTGAGGCCAGAATAAAAATTCAGATTTCCAGTTTTCCTCCCAAAGTTATACAATAAGAGAAGGAGACTGTTTTCATGAATGCAGAATACTAATTGGAGATGACAGAGGCTGATAAAAGAAGGAAAAAGTTTGATGTCATGGGCCATTGAAAAAGTGGAGAGTCCACAGTGGAAAGAAAGAGGAGGAAGAAGCTTTGATGTTCGCCCCTTAGTTTCTTGAGTGCCCAATCAGGTACTGGGGAAGGCAGGGATTTTGTCAGTACTTAAATGAGAGTTACTCCTACCCTCTCTTCACTCCCCCAACCTTCTGCATCTTAGTAAGATCAGTTATTTGAGAAGGAAGGTAGAGGAAGAGACCAAACTTCTAAGCTTTGTGTCCTAGAGCTGATTCGTGTGGACTTTAAAAGATGAATTTCCTCCTTGATACCACAATTCTATCTCCTTGTTGGGTCCATTGAGTAAAAACTAGTTTAAATTCTTACGGTCTGTGTCCTTGAGGGCCCCAAAAATTTAATTAGAGAAATTTTTTATATTAAAAGAGTTTATTTACTGTCATACTATGTAGGCCTATGAGAGGTTTTAACCACATAATGCTCCTTTGATAATTATCATTGTAGTACTTTGTATTTGGCAAATATGGCCCAGAATTTAATGCTTCAATTCTGCACCACATATAAGGCTCAGGGGAGGGCTCTAAATGGCAACTTCTCTTACTTTTCATTTTTCTAACATTGAATTCTATTTTATAATGTTTTAAAATGTCTGCAAATTTAATGGACAGAATGACTAAAATTAAAGCTGTCTTTTAGTGACTTGACTCACCGAAAATGAAGAACAAAGAAATTTGAATGAAAATTTTTATACTAAAGCACCATTAACCATACGTGACATGTTGTACACCAGCTAAGTTCTAATGCACAATTAGTCACCTAATTAGGTTTAAAATTCATTTGAATAGATGATTTCAATCCCTGTCCCACTCGCTTATTTGTGTTACTCTCATTTAAATACTGAATACAAGTTAAGGTTCATAGTTTATTGCGTGCTGGATGGAGAGACAAGTGACTTGTTTTGATGATCAATAAATCAGTATCTCCCAAGACCCACATTTAACAGAGAATTATATATGCTCTGGACAGTGTTCAATGGGAAAAGTAACTTTCCTCAGAAACTTTGAGACTATGATTCCTGAAGTGAAATATTGACCTTATTTGCTTAACATGGGAATATGGTGTCATAGAAATGAATGGATATTACAGGCAAGAAAATTATTTCCTGTGGAGGTGTGTTTATTCCTTATAGCTACCTGGGTGCCATATAACATGCTACCTATGTATTAGCAGTAAGGCATATATATTTTTTAACATTTTTGTCAACCTTGAAAGTAGAATATATCTTACAATCAATGGTGGTGTCACATTTACTTTCTTGAGTTTTTCTTTACTACTACTAATATATGAAATAATAGCATGTCTTATAAACAGCAACATGCTAGATTTAATAAAATATGATGTATTGCTCTTCTGGCAACTTTTAATGGAGCCTCTTAAGACGACTTCTATATCTCAATAAGGTTACTTGCTAAACAAATATTTATTCTTTCATTCCTTCATTTCACTCCTATAGTTGACACCATGTTTGATACTAGGAAAATAATGGAAGACACTGATACTGCTCCTTAATAGCTAATAACCAAGCAAGGGAAATAAATGTATCAATTATATCATGATGCAAAACATTGTGGTGAGTGCTGCAGAGAATAAATACAAGGCACAGCATGAAGTGGTAGGAGTTCAGGATATTTTGTTCAATTAACCTGTTTCATGTATTTATAATTATATGAAATATAATTGTCTTTAATTATTTCATATTGTGGTGACAATTTATAGAAAGTTTTTCTTCCTTTTCTAAGAGGGGGTGAGGATTCATTGAGTTGACTATGAAATTCAAATTATGATGCACAAGAATCATTGGGAGTGTTTATTAACAATGAAGATTCTTATGGTCTTCTGGGTCCCTAGGAAGGGGCTAGGGATTTGCATTTCTAACTGGAATCTGCACCTGACTCCAGATAATTCTGAAATTTAATACGACCTTCAAACTACACTTTGGGAGACACTGAACTGGATGGAGACAACTAACACTAGAACTGATTATAATAATGAGCATGTATATGACACTTTATTTGCTTGTTATTATTTAAATATTCAAAATCTGACATAGTTAAAAGGGATGTATAAATGACAGTGAGAATTGTGTGGGGATGGAAGCCTGTACTAAAGAGATAAAGGATTTATCCTACCTGCTTACAGTAGTTTCTGCTTAGTAACCAGGATAAACAATTAATTATAGGCATACCTTGGAGATATCTTGGGTTTGGTTCCAGATCCCATTAAGAAGGTTAATATTGCAATAAAAAGAGCCACATAGATTGTTTTGGTTTCCTAATGCATATAAAAAAAGTTATATTTCTACTGTACTGTAGTCCATTAATTAGAAAGTGGCATTATGTTTAAAAAATAAATAGATGTATTAATTTAAAAACATTTTATTGCTAAAAAATACTAAAAATCATTTGGGCGTTCAGACAGTCATTACCTTTTTGCTGTGGAGGGTCTGGCCTGAATCATGGTAGCTGCTGACTGATCAGGGAGGTGGCCGCTATTTGGGTGGCTGTGGCAATTTCTTCAAAAAAGACATCAGTGAGATTTGCCATGTCCATTGGCTCTTCCTATGACAAAAGATTTCTCTATATCATGCAATGCTACTTGATAAGATTTTATCAGCATTAGAACTTCCTTCTAATTGGAGTCAATCCTCTCAAACCCTACTATTGCTTTATCAACTAAGTTGATGTAATAGTCTAAGTCCATGTTGTGAGTTCAACAATACTGATAGCATCTTCATCAGGAGTAGATTCTGTCTCAAAAAAGCCCATTTTCTCTGCTAATGCATAAGGAGCAGCTCCTCCTCTATTTATCATGAGATTGCAGCAACTCAGTTACATCTTCAGAACTAATCCTCTTGCTAATTGCACCAAGTTTATGGTTACTTCCGCCACTGAAGCCTGAGGGCTGGAATCAACTTCTTCAAAACTCCTGTTAATGTTGATATTTTGACCTCCTCCCATGAATCACAAATGTTCTTAATGGCATCTGGAATGGTAAACCCTTTCCAGAATCTTGTCAATTTTCTTTGCTCAGGTCCATAAGAGGAATCACTATCTACGGCAGTTACAGGCTTTCAAAATGTCCTTTCTTAAGATTAAGACTTGAAAATAGAAATTGCTCCTTGACTCATGGAATCCAGAATGGATGTTGCGAGAAGGCATGAAAACAACATTAATCTCCTTACACATATCTGTCAGAGCTCTGGGGGTGACCAGGTACAATGCCGATGAACATATTCCGATATTTTGAAAGTGCCTTTTTTTTTCTGAGTAGTTGATCTCAATAGTGGGCTTAAAATATGCAGTAAATCATACTGTAAAGAGATGTGCTGTCATCTAGGCTTTGTTATGTCTTTTATAGAGCAGAGGCATAGTAGATTTAGCAGACTTCTTAAATGCTCTAGGATTTTCAGAATGGTAAATGAGCAGTGGCTTCCAACTGCATTAGCTCCTAATAAGAGAGTCAATTGGTCCCTTGAAACACTGACGTCAGGCATTGACTTATTTCTAACTACAAAAATCTTAAATGTTATCTTCTTCCACTACAAGGCTGCTTTGGCTACATTGAACATTTGTGTTTTTAATGTATTCACCCTCATCAATGATCTCAGTTAGATCTTGTGGATAACTTGCTGAGCTTCTACATCAGCACCTTCTGCTTTATCCTGCACTTTTATGTTACAGAGATGGCTTCTTTCCTTAAACCTCATGAACCAACCTCTATTAGTTTCTGTCTTTTGCAGCTTCCTCATTTCTCTCAGCCTTCACAGAATTGAAGAGAGTTAGGACCTTCCTCTGAATTAGGTTCTGCATTAAGGAAATATTGCCAATGGTTTGATATTTTGTACAGGTCACACAAACTTTCTCCATGTTTGCAATTAATCTTGTTCTTTTTCTTATCATTTATGTGTTCACTGAGGTAGCACTTTTGATTTTCAGGAAGAACTTTTACTTTGCACTCACAACAGGGCTAACTGATAGAAGAGGTCAAACTTTTGGCCTGTCTTGGGTTTTGATATGCTTTCTTCATTAAGTTCAATTATTTCTAGCTTTTGATTTATAGTGAGAAATATGAGACTCTTCTTTTCACTTGGACTTCTAGAGGCCATTAAAGGACTATGTGTCAGGGAAGTCAAAGAAGAGGAAGAGAAATGAAAATATGGCCAGTTGGTGGAATAGTCAGAACATTCATCTTTATCTTAATTGATGAATTTAATTATTTGCTATTTCATATAGGCATAGTTCGTAGGATCCCCCCATTATAATATAACATCAAAAATCACTGCAGTAGATATGATCATCATGAAAAAATTTGAAATATTGAGAGAATTACAAAAATTTGTCAGATATGAAGTGTGTACATGGTATTGAAAAAAATGATAGGCTTGCCCAACACAATATTACCTACCGCCCACCTTAAATATATAAAAAATGCAATATATCTAAGACTCCCCCCAATAAAGTAAAACACAATAAATTGGAGTATGTGTGTATTTAAAGAAATATATCTGAAATAATTTATGGTAAAACTTGAATTTTATAAGCTTCTTTCTGCTTTTCTGAAATGAGGAGGGAACAGTGAGGAAGGGAGATACTAACAGTTATATATAATTATTTGGGGTGAGGAGGGAAGGGAAGAAAGGAATGCTACAGGTAGTCTAAGAGCCATCTTGTTTCATGCTTTCCTCATCCATCTGTGTCAATCCAGTCCTATAGCAATGAAAGAAATCCCCATTGCACTGTGAGGCAAATTGCAGGGAGGCAGCTTGGATAGTGAAGGGGAAGCCCACTGCCAAGTTTAAGCACTTGAGTTGAGCTGGTATCTCTTAATTTCAGTGGCTGGAGTAGTCAGTGAATTTCACTTACTTTACATGAGAATATTTTGCTTTCATTTGCTGTTGGATTCAACAATCATGTCTCATGTAGCTATATAGAACAGGCTAGGCATATTTTTGACATTTGTAAGTATATTATTTTTCACTTGTGTAATTGTGAAAACCTTTTATACTTCAAGGTTATGGATGGGCTGTGGAGGACTTGATTCAATTAATGTGTTTACTGAATATTTTACTTCAATATATAAAATGACCATCATTGATCATTTGCTTTTATGTCCTGGTTTAGCCACCATAAAAACAAACAACCAAAAAATGTACTATTGACAAGAGCCAACTGTAGTTAACAAGTGATGCTGATAGTCATTGACCAGTTAAATGAACATGATTCAGTGATGCCTCCTAATTAGCCTATAAACACAGAACATCTACTTAATTGAATCCAGATTTTTTTTTATTAAGGACTATCATCTGTTTAATAATAAAAGAGAACAAAGAAAAGTGATTCTATATTCAGGAAGACTGTACATATGAAAGTCCCAAGAACAAGTATGGGCCTGTGTTGCTATTTTCAGTCAATGAATGTTTGGACACATGCTTGTTAGTCTTCTGTATGTATCAACGTGAGGAAACTGCTGTGAAATTGGAAGGAAAAGCCAGCGAGCTCTTTTATTACCACCCATTGACTTCTGGCATCCATAGAATGTTCCCCCTTCCAGGTCTAATGCCAATATTTAGATTATTTAGACTTTCTTAACCATAGAGATATTTTATCAATGATGGCTTTGAGTCTTTTGCCATTTGCTTGTTTTCGACCCTGCATTTTCTAATATGGTTCATTATTGAGCTATCTATGTTTAAACAGGTATTTGGTCTTTTCCAACTAGGATCTCTTTAGGTTGGTTTATTTCACTCACTGAGTTGATTTTAATGAATTTTAATGTCCCAGAAAATCCTGCACGACTTCAACCAGGATCACTTCAGAAGTTCTCTGTGATGGCTTATTACTACTGAGGTGACTTGTGAGAATTCACAGGCTGGCTGGGTGCAGTGGCTCATACCTATAATCCTAGTACTCTGGGAGGCCAAGGGGAGTCGATTGCCTGAGCTCACAGGCTTGAGACCAGCCTGAGTAGGACAGAGACTCTGTTTCTAAACATAGCCGGGTGTTGTGACCGGGGTACCTATAGTCTGAGCTACTTGGGAGGCTGAGGCAAAAGAGAACCTTGAGTCCAAGAGTTTAAAGTTGCTGTTAGCTGTGACAGTACAGTACTCTACAGAGGGTGACAAAGTGAGACTTTGCCTAAAAAAAAAAAAAAAGAATTTACAGGCTTCCTATGATAGGTGATTTATTGGAAGTTGGGCTATTACCAACATTAAATTAAGAGATTTAGATTTTTCTAGATTTGAAATTACTTATATACTTTTCTATATTTCTGATCTTTCTTTCTAAATCTCTAAACTTCATATTACTTTTCATATAGCACTTCAATAAGGTACTTCTTAGAGCTAAGGTAACAGCTGTAGATAACACCGTACCATCAGTTAGATCCTAGCTAAGACTTTCAATGATAATGGACTTTTCTTTTTTTTTAATTGACTGATAACCCCTTTCTGTGAAGTTTTCCTTAATTTGTTGACAAGTTAACAGACTCATTTTCTGAATGGATGGACAAAGTTTTCTTACAGAAAATAATAATTATCTTTAAATTAAAGTCTCAGAGTTTGAGACTCTTATTTTCTATTGAGAGATTTACATCACTTCAATTCTTCTACACTGATAAATATAATCCATCAACAGAGAACACGCTCTGAGGAATTAATTGTTGTCAGTTGATATATTTAATGGGACATCACACTTCATTAACCTAGCTAACTCATTAAGCCTAATCAGACATGTAAAAGAAAAAGTTAATGAATAAAGTTAAAAAATAAAGTCTGAACTCAAGGGAGTCTTCATTTGCCATACAAAGCATTGAATTTCACAGAAATTGCTTGTTTATACCAGAAGAGTCTTTTTGTAAGGTAGAATTCTGTACCAAATAATCACATATGAGGTTTCTTCATTTAGGGTGCATAATATGTGCACTATTAGAGAGAATTTAAAAAAGAAATTATATCTATATTGTATCCCAGTGATTTATATCTATTTTATATATTGTGAAATTATTTCTAACTTACCAAAGGAAATTTGAAATGTTGAGATTCATAAAAGGATGTACATTTCTGTGGATACAGATATGTTGAATTGATGTGCACCTCCAAGTCAAAAGATTTATGCAAATCATTTTGTTTTTTTTCCACATTCATTTCAGTTAATTCTATTTTGGTTTCATTGTATGTTTTCCTTTATCTTTTTCAGTCTTTTTTCATTTAAGGGAAGTTGGCTTTAGCAGACCTTGCAAGGACAGGGAATTACTACTTTGCCTTAGCAGAGCCAATTTCTTCAAACCATAGGGATCGACTGAGGCTGCGCTTTCCATAGAATGGAGCGCACTGGTAGTGGGATAGGCAAACGGGGCAGAGATTATTGATTATTCATTTCCAGTGCCCAGTTTCCCCTGCCAGGCTGACATGTCTGTTTGTGGGAGAAGGGCTGCAGTATGGGGCTCCCATTCTGTCAAATCAGCCATGATGTTGTTCCACATGTCTGAACCCCATTACTCCCTAATGGGTCTTTTCGCATACACTGATTTTGGAGGAAACAATTTTGTTTTCACTAAGTTCATATGGTTCTGCTGGTGTTTTTAGTACATCATAACCTAGTTAGGAAAGCCTTGCTGGGCTGCTGTGGGAAATTGCATTTCCTGGTTCGTTTTGGTTTTTAAATCATGCAGAAAGATCTTTTAAACAAAGAGCAGTCTAAGGAAATCAGAGCTTAGGCTTTCCTTTTTGTGAATTCACTTAGGAGAATATATGAAAGATCACCTAGTCTAACAGTCTTGTCTTCCAAATAGAGAAACTTTGGCTTCCCTTGGCCAGGGAAGTAAAGTGATTTGTTGAAGATCTCACAGTAAATGGTCTAAGAGGTAGTACTGAGTCTCTTAGTGAGGAGCTGTTTTTATTATTCCACACTGCCTCTCTGATGATAAAGCTTTCATTTACTGAGCACAACATATATTTGCAATATCATGTTTCAGAAAGCTATCTAGACAGCTATCTGCAAGTACCGTGGTGGGGTTAATCTGGTGTTTCCTATTACCTAGCTGTCAGAAAATATTTAATTTACCTTAGCACACATTTCATTATTAAGATGGTAAAACAGACCTCTTTTGTCTAGCAGGGATGGTTTTATTTTTTATCATATATTTATCACGTACGTATTATGAAGAAAGTACTATAATAAGTGCTGCAGAGAAAAAAATGATAAATCAGACACCCAACCTGCCATCCTGGGGCTTATAACTTGTGTTAATCTTTGAGTGTCATTGTGCTTCAGGGCTGGTGAAATAGTCTCTCAATCTCAATTAGCTGGACTCCAAATACTCAGGCATAGAAGAGGGAATGGCAATATATTTTAATGGCATTCTATAAACTGCATGTGTGTTTACAAACCCTCAGTTTTCTGCTGATATGGAGCAGTCTTTTCTCCTCAGAGAAGTGTCATGTACTTCCATGTGGACATCTTAAAGCATTTGACATTTTCAACGACACTTTCCTCAATTTTCACCTAGAATCTTCTTATCTTCTCATGCATTTTTCCTTCCATTGGTTTTGATAGTTTCCATATTTCACTCTCCAAGTTCTTTGACATATCAATTTCACTTCTCTTCCTGGGTTACACAAGACTCTTATTTAGTTGAAGATTCTATCTTTCCGTTTTGCTCATTTCGGCTTTCAAAAGCATACTTTCTGACTGCTATGCCTTTGAGAATTCAAATGATGTCTTTTAGAATTTTGTAGGTTTCAACTGCACTGCAAGTTATTTTATTGGCTTATAAGGTAGATGTAGCCCTTAAAATGTATTTATACTCAGTGATAGCTTATATATGGAATAGTGCTACTGATTTCTAGTAAATAGACTCATACTGCTATTTCCTCCCCTTAAATAAAACATATTTTACTGTTCACTTTCTGTTAATTTTGTTGTCAAAAAGAGATCCCATGGTGATTTAGGGAGTGTAAAATGATATGCAATATAAAGATGGGTATAGGCTGAAATTGTTTGTCTATCTATCACCGCAGCCAGGAGCTGAGTGCAATTTCATGCACCACGTTGTTGCTTTTTGTGTATCTCAGAAGATAAAACAGAATGTCTATGTTGTTACTCTTCACATTCTTGTCCTATACCCTATCTTCCTAGGAATCTATTTGTCTAGTGATTTGCTATCTATGACATTTCCAACCCTAGCCCAAAGGAGATGGACATAGAAGTGCTTATTTTGAGAATAATTCAAATAGGGACATTGAAAAGAATCATATAGCAAAAGTCTGTTATCTCCTGCACCTACCGTCAGAATTGGTACCTTGAATATTTTGGTTATTTTGCTTCATTTTCTTCCACTGTTGTCAAAAGAATAAATAATCAGGATGCAAATCCTTGTATCTTCAGTTCAGGTTCCCTCCTGCTCCCCTGAGAGATAGCTGCTATCATGATTTTGGTATGGATATGTTCTATCTCTGTAAAAATTATGAGATATTCATCATGAATAAAGTGATGTATTTAAATTAAAAAGAAAAATGATGAAACAAACATTTATGTTTTCTCTACCCAACTTAAGAAAGAGAACAGAATACTCTTGAGGCCCCCTACATATTTCTTCATCCCATCTTTCTGTCTTCTTGTCAATCCAGGTAACCAGTAAGCAGACAGCAGTGTTTATCATTTGCTGGTCTGTTGTTTTCGTTGTTTTGCTACATACATATGCATATTGAACCAATATATTGTTTACTTTGGCTTTAATTGGTTTTAGATGCTTAAATCATCCTATAGATTGTATTTTATGACCATGTTATATCCCAAAATTATGTTATCAGTGATATTAGCAAGATGGAAGGGTAGGAAGCACCTGCCTTTATCCCCTAGGAAAAAGGAACAAAGAGCTATCAACAAATGAAAATAGACTCAGGAGGGCTCAAGGGTCTAGTTAAGAATCTGTAGTGACACAGCAGGGCAAGAAACAGAGAATCACTGTACAGAAAGGATTTCTGGGGAGATTGATGTAGCTCAGCTGTCTGGAGATGGCTAGGAACAAAGAGGAAGGGGAGGGGCTGTCGGTAACTGCTAAGTGCTAAAGGCCACTGCAAACCCTTGTGGCCTGCTCTGCAGGAGACACCAGAAACTTTTGCCACTAATGTACCCAACAACTTCCTCCCCATGCATACCCAGAGGGCACGATGCTGAGATCACCCCGCCTCAAGTAGGAGCTGTTGTGGTGCCACTTGCAGACAGAGGCTGCTACCCTTCCCAGCCATGTGTGCACCCGGACCCAGGCGCTGTGTCAGCACGAGGTATGCAGCGCTCTAGACCCGGCCATGTGGCTCCTCCCCATGTGCCCTTCTTCTAGATCCGGCTATTGCTGCACCCTGTGTGCCCACCACACCTCAAACACTAGCACCCCTGCTACTCCAGGTTACGCCTACCTTGGGCCTTGGAGCCTGGTTGCTCTGTGCACACTTGCGCTTTGGGCCCTGGCTCCACCCGCACTCTGTGAGCGTCCGCATCTCTGACATCTGAGCCACAGAGAGCTAGTCTGTGTCATGGCCCCCCCGAACTGTACTTGCACCGCTTCTCACCTAGCTGCATTCCAGACCCTGGGTGCACAGCTGCACCATGGGTGCCCTTACCGCAGAACTGCAGCCGCCACCACCGTGGGTTAGCCCAGTCCCCGGGCTACAGAGCCACAGTCTCTTGTGCACATATCTGTGCACTACCCCAGTGAGTCAGTCCATGCTCCAGACCCCGGAGCCGCTGCAGCTCTACTTGTGCCGTGTTCCCAACTCTGGCTCCCCTGCTGCTCCCAAGCACTCAGGTCTCACACACCTTTGCCACTGTGGCAGGAGAGCACCTGCACCCAGGTACCAGTGCACTGCCCCCGGGCCACAGCTCTGACGGGATCTGGTACTTCAGAAGTAGGATGGCTATTCTCGGCCTTTGATTTTTTTGTGTGACTATTAAAGTCAATTTCCTGACATCACTTTTATTCAACATAATAACTGGAATTTCTAGCTACTGCAAAAGGGCATGAAAGAAGGGGGAAAAGACATGTAGATTCCAAAGGAAGATATATAACTTCTACTGAATTCCAAGGAATCCAACAAAACAGAACTCCTAGAACTAATAAGTGCCTTCACTAAGGTTATAGAATATGAAATCAACACACAAAAATCAGTTACATTTCCATGTTGAATATGTGCAAATAAAAATTAAAAACATGTGACATTTATGACTCCAAAGAAAGTGAAATACTTAGGTATGAATTTAACAAAATGTAAAGAATCTGTATGTTGAAAATTACATAACGCTAATAAAAGAAAATCAAAGTACTTGTAGAGCTATAAAAGACCCAACATTGTAAAATATTGTAAAGTCTATAGAAGACATGGAAACAAAATATTGCAAAGCTATCAATGTTTCCAAAGTTTATTTATAGGTTTAATGCCGTTGCATTATAATCTCAGCAAGTTATTGTTATATACATAGACGGATTTATTGTAAAATTTATAAGAAATAGTGCTGGTCTTAGGAAACCTAAGGCAATCTCTAAGAGAAAAAAGAAAAAGAAGAAATGAGAGAAATCATGCTACCTGATTTAAATTTTTTTATATAGCTATGGTAACCAATACACTGTTGCATTAGTGGAGAGTAAAGCCTCGTAGATCAATGGAAAACTACAGAAAACTTGGATCATAGACTTAAATGTAAAATGTAAAACTTTTAGAAAAAAACAGAAAAAGAAAAAACCTTTAGAGAAAGATAGGAAAAGAATCTTTGGGTTTTAGAGATAGACAGAATTAGAGTTGATAACAAAAGAATCCATAAAAGGAAAAATTGATAAACTAGTGCTCATCAAGAATTTAAAATTTTGCTCTGCAAAAGACAGTACTAGAAAAAAATCAAAGAAAAGAAAAGACACTACTAGGTGGATGAAGAAATAAGCTATATGTAGGGGAAATGGTTGTATACTATGCATATAAAGTAGGACTAGTGTCTAGAATATATAAAGAACTTCCAACACTCAACAATAGCACCCCCCCAAACAATCCAATTAGAAAATTGAGCAAAAGACATAAACAGACATTTCAATAAAGAGAATACACAGATGAAAATAGTAAGTGAAAAGATATTAATATAATTAGTCACTAGGGAAATATAAAGTCTAGTTACAATGAGGTATACTACAGACCTATTAGAATTAGAAAAAAATAGTGATGAACTGAGATGCTAGTGATAATGCAGAGAAACTGTATCGTTCATTGCTGGTGAGATGCAAAAAGTAGTGTAAATGTAAACTGTAGAATGATATAGGCACTCTGCTTAATAGCTTGGCAGGTTTTTAAAAACAAAACATGCAATTATTACATGACCTCACAATTGTATCATTACACTTTTAACCCAGAGGAATAAAAACATTTGTTCATACAAAACCTGTATAAGAATGTTCACAGAAGCTTTACTCATAATAGCTCCCAATTGGAAGCAACCAAATATTCTTCAGCAAGTGAATGGGTAAACAAACTGTGGTACAGCCATACCATGGAGTATGACTTGGCAATGTAAAGGAAAGGGCTGCTGATATGTGTAACAGTGTGGAAGGATGGAGTTTTGTGAGATGTTATCATTGAAGGAACTGAGTGAAGGGCACATGTGCTGATCTTTTTGTACTATTTCTTACAATTATGAGAGTATATAATTATCTCAAAATAAAAAAAATAAAGGAATTTCCTAAGTTTCTTTTATAAAAAATTCTGTTATGGAATTGCATTAAAACTACATCAATTTAAAGAAAAACTAAGGTGGAAATTGTATTGAATTGCTTTGGAAAAAGTTGATATTGTTAGAAGATGAAATCATTAATTAACATATTGTTTAATTTATTCATTTTGGTTTTAATCAAATATTATGATTATAAAGAATAACTATAATTATAGTTATTATAATTTCAAGTTACATGTTATCATTTTCTGACTTAATCTTATAATCTTAAAAGTTTTATTATATTTATTGTGAAGAGTTTCATTTTATTTGATGAACAGTAAGTGGTATTTTTCTCTATTATATATTTTGTTTTGTTCTGTTTTCTCACTGATGTGTCCCCAACTAATGCGTGTCATGCTGTAGGCTGTCAAAAATTATTTGTTGACTTAATGAATAAATATTTGTTCTTCCCTATTTAAAGCCATGATAATGGTTCACTGTACTTGTTTTGATTCTCATTTTTCTCTAAAGTCTGTATTTTCTGATATTAGTATTTTAATAATCTTGCTTGGTATTTGCTTTTCCTCTATTTTTACCTTCTTATATCATTTATTTTAAATATCTTTTCAGAAGAAAATAAAATTGAGTTTTCTGTTTTTTTAACTGAGGATTTTGTGTTTTTTTGAAAATGGATATGCTTGAACTTATTTTTGCCAACTTTTATTTTGTATTTTGTCTTTTCTCCTTTCCTATATTCTATTGAATTGACCAATTTTTTTGAAATTGCTTATTTTCTCTTTTTATTTGGAAATTATAATTTTGATTTCTATTGTTTAAAAAATGACTTTTCAGTTGTAACGTATATGCTTGCATTTATGTTTTTTTTGTATCAGAGCTTAACATTATCTGTGTTTTTTTTTTTTTAAAGACAAAATTTTCAACATATCTTCATTTTCTTTTCATTTCCCCCAGGCTTATCTAATGTCATTGTAGTTATTTTTATGTATCTAGAAGATGTACCAAAGTCATCTGGGTGACATGGATGTTGATATAAGTGACTTTCTTTCTAGGCCCTTTGTGTTGGAAGGTGGGCTTTTTGGCTCCATACTCAAGGTTTATTTTTATGGCATCTCATTAATGTATCAATTGGTACATATATTTCTTTTCTATAATGTAGCTAATGGCGCATATAGAAGAATACACTGATGAATAAATTCTGCTTCCCAGCCCTCTGCCCTCAAAAAGTGTTCTAATTTTTTTAAGTTTGTAAAATAAAGAACTTGAATGTATAAAGATAGGATTAATTTTTCAGAAACATACATCTGGAACATCCTACATTTTCTTATGAAAATAAAAATACCTTGACGTTGGTTAGGGATAGGTTGAATACAATTAAAAAAAAAAAAACTTTAAAAGCTAAGTAGCTTCCTTTTCCCCCCAACTAGAGTGCACAATGGCATCAACATAAGTCTTTGCAACCTCAAACTCTTAACCTCCTGAGCTACAGTACCCTACCTAGATACTCACCATGATACATGGCTAATTTTTATATTTTTTGGTAGAGACAGTGTCTCACTGCTTTTTATAAAAGTTCTGAAAATGTCGGGTCAATATGTACCTTTGAGATCCTACTTTGTAGCAATGCCCACTTCTGTGGACATGATTTCCTAAAACACTATTTTAGGTCTTAGTGGTTCTGAAACTGACTGTAATTTCATGGGAAGACACCCATGGTGGGTCAACCTGAGTTTTTCTCATAAAAAATAAAATTTTAGTGGAGAGATAGAGCGGGTAGAGGTCTTGGAGCAATGCTGGCATAGTAGACTCCAGGGAGAAAGCTCACGGCATTCTAACTAATGAGGTCGTTTCGTACTCCTTATTCCTCCTTTCCATAGTCCTGGAAATATTACTAATTCTTTCAAAAAGTCTTTGTATCCTCTATATCTATTTCCTGATAAAAACAACCAATAACAACACAACAACAAAACCCCTACAAATAAACAAACAAAAAGATTAAGCAAACTAACCTAAACTTAAATAATACATTAAAAATATACATCTTCTACTTTTATTTTTAAGAAAAATAAACATTAGTAGCTATTGGTCTTATTTGCATGAGTTACTACTATAACAAACATATTTTAACTATTTATTAATGCAAAAATTATTTGAGTGCATAGGCTCCTGGGGTACCTGAGCAATTTAAACAGGAAACATTTCTGAGTCACCAAGTTTACATACAGGGGTGTATGTGTTTATGTTGTGTGTGTGTGTTTGTGTGTGTGCAGAGGCTAGCTGCAGGCACAGATATCTGATAACATAGTTCAATTAATTTTATAATATGTGAGAAGGTGTGACCTTACTTGCTGAGGAAAAAAGATTACATAAAGCAGGGATGAGGGTATTGGAAATGGAGACGGAATGTGTTGAAACCAGTATAGGATAGTCAAAGGTAGGTTTCATTGAGAAGGTGGCATTTGTGACTAGAAGGACGTGAGAGATTACAGCTCTGAAGATGGGGAGGAAAGAACATATCAAAGAGAAGCAGCAGCCAGAGCCCAAGACCTCAGGCAGTAGGCTTAGATATTTGAGGACAAGAAAGGTTTGTGTCCTTGGAGTAGAGGGATAGAGGTGAGTGTGGTGAGAGATTATGTCATAGAGAAAAAAGAGAAGGGGACAAATGAGGAAAGGGGACTTTTCCTTTCCTCCTGATTGAAATGGGATGCCAGGGCAGGGTTTTGAGCCCAGGAGAGACATGAACTGACTCATTGTATTTAAGTGGGAGGGTTTTGGGAGCCATGTGGGCAAAAGTAGAAGCAGGATCTTGTATCTGCTTGTATGTAATCCAGACATGAAATGATGGGGGCTTGGACCAGGGAGGGAGAAGGGATGGTGATGAGAAGTGGTCTGGATACAGTCTGTAGAACTAACAGGATTAGCTTCAAAGGCTCAGAGAAAAGAGTCAGTTCAAAGTTTTGGCCTAAGCAATAGGAAATATGAAGTCACCAATATCTGCCATTGGAAAGACCTGCAGGGGGAGCAGTTTTGGTTTTATAAAGGAGTTGGATTATAGGCACATTGAGTATAACACATGTAGCAGACATTTATTAACATCTGGAGACCCAGAGAGGTGTCTGGTCTTGAGATAGGAGTCTGTGGGTTGGTGTTGACATAAATCCATGACTGGATGGATCCTCAGCAGAATGCGTGTAGGTGTGGAAGAGAAGCAGCAGGAGTGATCCAGCTTTCCGGCTCTGCTTCAACACCAGGAAGGACCCGCTTAAAGAAACAGAACCCAGAATTACCAACACAAAGGCAGGACAATATGAAACAGATACTTAGCATAAAAAGAGACAAAAATAAGTTATACACATTTTAAAACACTGAAGAATATAAAAATAGTATAAAGTCCAGAAAAATAACAGTATTTTCATGCATTTACTGACAAACCACTTAAACCTTTTTCCTTAGTGTTTTTGATTATCTACTAATATCATTCCCTATGACAATAATTTAGAAATGTTTTCATAGTAAATAGAGATATTTATCTGAATTTATATTTTTGTCATTGGTTTCTGGGATGCATAAGGCACATGACCTTATTCAGACATACTTGCTGTAATACCAACGGAATTTTATGCCCTATAAACATGGGAATTCTCATAAATTTGTACATTATTCTTGTCAAAAAAGAAAGAAGTTCTACATTTATAATTGGCATGCTCAGTTACTGTGTTCCTGACAGAAAAGGGCTTCCATTGTGATTAGGTATTAATTATACATGTCCAAAGATTGGAAGAATTTTCCATAGACCAGCTAATGGATCCATATATTTTAACCCCCCTTTTCTTTCCACTACTTGCATAGTCTCAGGTGCCTTAGACACATTCCTATCACAACATGACCTCTGGCACATCTGTAGTTGGAGTACTTTTTGAAGCCCACTCCTTTATGATGTAGCCAGCATTAACTTAACAAGTGAAATGACAAAATGACATGAAAAAATATCCTATTACATGTCTGAAATGGCTGCTGCCCCTCTAATAACACTTGGATGCAAGATAAGGTGATAGAAAGAAGCAGAGATGAGGGGAGAGGCAGTCTTAACCAATTACAATTGAAAGCTATGAACAGGTTTCTAGGGCCCTCCTAGACACCTTGAAATGGGCTCAGGTAAGGAAATGCTGCTGAAGCTGGGATCAAACTTCATTATCTTCACGGTAAATCCTCCTCTGGGAGGCAATTAGGGAAGAAGTCTTGAAGCACTTTAGTGGGAAGACGCTGGGTCACAAAGGGGATTATGAAGGATGGGAATGATTTGTGCAGAGGCAAGAAACTTCAGAGACATGGAGGCTTTTGGAAACTGTAAAATAAATGCATCAAGAGGAGAGAATGATCAACTCTAGGAAATAAGATGAAGACTGAAAATTGACAGTTGGTTTTAGCTACATGGAGGTCCTTTGTGTTATTAACCCAAGAAATTTTAAAGCTTGATGGGATGTGTGTAAGAGAGAATTAGTTGCCAGAGAACATGCAGGCAAAAAATACAGACAACTCTTTCAAAAAGGTTTTCTGAAAATGGAATCAAAGATTAAAAAACATGTAAGTGGTATAAATAGTGGCTCAAAAAGAAGTTTTTTTGTATACCAATGGCAATGATTCAGTAAAGGATGAGGCTCTGATGTTGTAGGAGAGAGGCAAAGGAATATAGTACAAAAAATGGAAGGTTTGACTTTGTATAGTTGCATTAATAATTCATCTATAGCAACAGAAGAAAAGGCCAAGTATGTGAGTGCAAGTGTTAGTAGATGGTGTCATTGATGGAATTTGTCTTCAGCTGGTTCTAATTTTCTCTCTATGGAGGAAGCAGGGTCATCAGTTCCCAAGGGGGAGTAAGGATAGAATAGAAGGTGTTCGAAGTATGAGGAGATAGGTGTAGGTTATCTATTATATAAGAAAGTGGAAAGGAAGGTGAACTAGAAAAATTTAGGAGGAATTCTGGATAGCATTAAATCCTCACCTTGATCTAACTGCAAGACATAAACCTTTGTTCTTTATAAATTTCCCAGTCTTGGGTATTTTGTATAGCTGCACAAAATGTAAGACAAAAGTAGGACAGTGATTTTTGAATAAATTTTTGAAAGAGAAGAGTGACTGAATCCAGGGGAGATGATAATGTATCTTTTAAATGAATTAAATAAATAATTTAAGTAATTTGGTAGGCAATGCTAGGCTTAGAGTTTTAATGACACTAAACATTTATAAATGCTATCAATTTGAAACTGTCTGCCCCCAAGAGAGCTGGAGCACCTGTCTTTCACTATCTACTTGTTGGGGGAGTATTTTGCTTCCTTTTTACGTTTCAATTTCATGTTAACTCTCCTGCCTGAAGCAAAAACAGTGCTGTCAGTGCCCTCTCCACCAGTACTTTTTATGTAATTATTGTTTTTTGGCTGTTATCCTACCCTTACCATTTAACACCCTCAGGGCTGAGAAGATACAGGATCAAGTTAACGGTAATGTACTGCATTGAACTTCCTACTTTTGAAGCATCTGGCCTTGAAAACATAGGTGCTTTCTTCCCTCATAATGGTTCTCTGAAAGGCAGTGACATAACCATGATGAAGTGTTCTTTAGGCTCTTTGGTCCTAGTTACTAGCTCGGTTTCTCTTGGCTGAAATGTCCCCCACACAATGAAATAATCCTCTGAGCTGAATCTGACTTGAATCTGAGCTGAATCTAACTTGAATCTGAGCTGAATTTGTCTTGGTTACAAATCCTGTCAAATGAGTACGGGTTCAATAACTCTGGTGAGGGAAATTATTTGGAATTGTTTTTTTTTTTTTTTGATTTGGAGATGTCTTATCAGTCCAGTGAAACTAAATTTTAGACAATAGATACCAGCAGTTGAGATATCGCCAGTTCATCATGAAAGAGAGCTATGGATGTTATTTGCATGATGGAAGATTTCAGCACTTCAGTAGAATGAGTAGTGTCACATTGATTTCAATAGTGACCCATTTCAGTCTCCATGCTTTCCAAGAATATCACCATTTCTGTATGTGAAATAATCCTTATCATCTAGAGCTACTTTGGTGCCTCCATATTCTAAGAGAAGAACTTTACCTCCAAGTTTCATACTGGCTGGTTGAAGCTCTCCACCTTTTCCTTTAGAGCCAGATCCAACAGCCACTTCTGTCACTTGCAATATTTTTCCTCGAGATTTCTCTAGCAGCATAATGTCTCCTTTGGTTACAGTTTTGGCTGTATAACTTTCAACCCTTACTTGTTCAAAGAGCAGAAGACACTTTTCTATTTTCTTTTATTTTTTAATTTTTGAGGCAGAATCTCACTCTTGTCCTGAGTAGAGTGCCACAGTATCATCTTAGTTCAAAGCAACCTTGAATTCTTCGGTCCAAAAGCTCCTATTGTAGCCTCCCAAGTAGCTGGGACTATCCCTGCCACAATGTCTGGCTAATTTTGAAGAAACTTTTTAAATGCTTATCTGCCATGACTCCCACTACTGTAGCTCACAGCTCATACCCTGCTCTCCTGTAGCTACTCCAACAAGAGACCCCTGTTTGGAATTTAACGTCCTAAGCTGTTGCCTATAGCCTTATGATATATTTGTGAAATAACTTATTTATTTTTATATCATAGACATAGAAAAGAATGCAAAGTCAAATGAATGATTAGTAGAAATACCATATTCTTAATCCAGTATGATTCTTAAATTCAGAAAATATCATTCTGGAGAACAGCTATTGCTTTTTTTTTGTCACATTTAAATACCTCTCCTTCTAAACTTCACTTAACCTTCCTTTGACAAACAATGTATGTCCCACAGTCAATACTACCTCATTTGTGCTGAGGAAACAACTACTATCAGTGTCATTTGCTTTGGGATAGAGTCTTACACAAAGCCTCTGGTATTTGATAAATTGATCCCTTGGACCAGAGGGACAGGAAATCCATGTGCTCACACACTATCCTGATAGTTGTTAGGCTTGTGAAAATACCCAGGTTTTGAGAGACAAAGTTTTGTTCCCAGTGTATACTTTTGGAATATGTATTCTCTGTGCAGTGCCTGTGTGTACGTGTAAGGAGCAAAGAGTAGAGGGGTTTATCAAAAAATAATCAGCCAGTAATTAGCATGTTGGTAATCTTTCAAGCTGAAACATAACTTACTGGTGGATTTATTTGAAAGAAAGGAAATGGCATAATATACACAAAATCAGAGCATATTACACAAAGGAAAATTAAGTATTAATACAGGAAATTTTTGTTTTAGCACATGTGCATCATTATTTGTTTTCTTTACTATAGACTGCAGTTAAAAATCTTTGACAACCATTGCTTGAGGCAATTAAAGTTTTTTTGGTAATTTACCTTAAGAAATTGTCACAAGGTTCTTATGAAAATGTGCACAATATGAAAACAACTTCTTAATATAAATATACTCTGTTATAAACTGAGTGCTATATTTTCTAATTTACTTTAATAACATCATATTGTTTTGTAATAAAGTTTGAAAAATGAAGACTTTCAAGTATTAAGTGCCTAAAAATTACAAACGCAAACTTTATTTTATTAAGAAAAAACAATGTCTTATTTGTAAAAGGGTTTTGAGATTTCTGAGTACAAAGAATACAGAACGTATTGTATTTTTTTTAGACTTGTACCTGGCACCAATTCCCTCCTCATGGGAGGCTGGAGCAAGCTAAACAGGGACACTGGCCAGGAGCCCTCATGTTAAAGTTAGATCACAGATGTTAGAACTTGGTCAAGAGGGTTAAGGGAACCCAAGGAGGAAAAGTCAAGGGTTTTTTTAAGGCAGAAGCCAGAAAACTAAATCTGTCTTAAAGTCGGAGCATCGGGGAGGACAATGAAGATGTAATAACAAAGCCTGGAGTGAAGAGCAAAGATTGGAGCAAGGTGAGAGGATCTGACCTCATGTGAGGTTTAGACTCTGGAATATACACTTGGGCCCAGTGAATTGTGGGTCATGTAGGGGGAGTTGCAGTGGCTCAGGGTAGAAAGACAGCAAGAGAAGACAGCAGCAATGGAACAGAGGAGCATAGTACTCAGCAGACCCAGCTCATCCTCCCAGAAGAAGCACACAGCAGTGGGCAAAAGCAGACTAAGGAGCCTGATGGCCTGACTTTGAATATAGACCACTGTACCGATTGGCTGTGAACTGGAGCAAGTGAACTCATCTCCGTTCCTTAGTTTCTTCAGTGTAGAATGAGGAGAATATAGGATTGTTGTGAGGATTAAGTTACTATTTGAAAAGTTCTTAGAACAGTGGCTGGCTCAAGTAAGCATTTGCCAGGGCTTGACAAGTAAATAACTAAATCATCACCATAGCTTTTCACTTGCAGCAAGATAATTTTTTGATAGGTTGACATACGTGCTGCTGTAACAGGAGATCTGAGACTGGGTAATGTATAGAGAAGAAAAATGTATTACTCATAGTTCTGGAGTCCGGGAAGTCTAAGACCAGGCTACCAGCATCCAGGGGCCAGTGAGAGTCTTCTTGTTGCATTTGCATTTGGTGGAAGGTGGAAAGGCAAGTGAGCATAAAACTTGTGTCTTCACAAGGCCAATGGCAGAGAGCCCACTCCTGTAAGCCCTTTTCATCACAACTTAATCCACGCCTAAACACCTCCAAAAGGTCCCACCTCCCAATACTGTTAAGTTTCAACACTTTTGGAGGGGACAGAAACATTCGAACCTGCTTTTCTCCACGTGCTTCCCACCTCTCCCTTTCTTTATTCAAGCAGAAAGTCAAGCTCATGGGTGTTTTTGATTCAGGATATTTTGGCCTTCTGGAAAGCAAACGTTACCTTAAAATACACTTTGAGAGTCATTTATTCTCAAAACTTCTGGGGGCAGTAAAGGGAGAGAGAAATGTTCTTTCTACGAGGAATAGTAGAGGGGCTTGTGTGCTTTGACAGTGGAAACCCTTGTTCTGCTCTGTAATTCCATATTGGGAAGGAGTCCTTTGCTCAGGTAAAGGCTACCTGGGGCCCCTGGGGCAGCTCAGTTCCCAATCTGGAGGCTCCAGCACTCTTCAAAGATTACCTGACTTAAAAATGATACAACAATAGCAAAGTTGCAGAATCTGAAGAGACTACGTACTAATGAGTCTTGACCAGGAGGGCCCCCAAATGCATGGATTTTTTTGTAAGATGCTCAACCTTTGCTCAGTCCAGGGGAGGAGATAGGTTCAGGAAACCCTGAGGAATGGGGGCTCAGAATGTGACTTTTTTGTTTAGTTAAGTACCATTTTTAAAAAACTTTAGTTTTAAAATTTGGAAACATAGTACTTCTTATACATCCAAGATAGTAAACTGAAGAGCATGTATGATATAGTCACAATTTTTCTGTTAACCTCTCTCTTTCACCCCTGTATAAGTTGTTACTCATTTTAACTATATTTTACTATCTTTTAGGAATGGGAAAAGAAATCTACTGAGGGTACTCCCCCTGTCCCTGCTCAATAACCTCCTATTCTAAATGGGAGCACAGGGCCTTGTTTTCAGTTTGGCTACCACATCTTACCTGTAACACCACTGTAAGCTGGCTTCTGGGATTTGCAGGAGAGAAGAGCAGTTTCTCTGCTATCTGAACTTGTGCCTCAGTTACCACTAGAAATGTCTTTCAACCAACTTGTCAACATTGAATCTTTGCTTAGAATTTAGACAGCTGCCACAAAAATGACCCCAGGCTTTCCTAAGCAAGGCAAAACAAGACATACTTGGAAGCCATTGTCCCAGGACTGCACAGCCAGAGAACAGGACTAGAGAGAGCCTCCCAGCATCCATGCTCAGAGTATGGGCCTCCCCCCCAGCATAGCACATTCTTGATTGTGGTTTTGGGCTGGCTCCGGAGGTGTTTTACACACGGCTGCTGAGAATCACTGATCTACACGGACTATAGATTAGGACACTGAGGCACAAAAAGGTCCAGTAATTTGTCTAAGGCTCTAGGGTTAATAAATGGAGGACTAGGGATTCAGTTTCAGGAACTTTTATTCCAGAATCCATCAGTACATTCCTGCAGGATATTGTGCACTGTGGCTGGGTTCTGTGCCCTGCTGTGGAGAGGGAGAATTCTTTCTCTAGACACCACATAAGGTAATGGTGGTCTCAAACCTACCCTGTCTGCAAAGAGGAGCACATAGACTAATTGACTTTGACAAATACTATTTAATTTACTATCTGCTCTATTCTAAAGAATGATGAAAAAGATTTCCTAGGCAGCAGTCTAGTAACTGACTAAGACAGATCCTCTGAGGAATGGTCATTGTCCTCTGCTTTTCAATAATATTCACTAACCACAAAGGTATTCAGTATGCACATTGCCAAATGGTAGTCTTGTTTGTTTACCTTTTAATTTTTCTAAGGGAGTATGGCAAATACAGCCCTAAACCACCTATTAATTTGGTAACTGAATTATTGATGTACAATGAAAAGCTATGCAGTATGGTGACATGTTAGTTATTAGCTGGGGTAAAGGGGTTGGAAGAAATTGCTTTCCTTTTATGTTTATTCCATTTTTTTCATACTTCTCGCCCTTTATCATTGTAGCTGGCAGTGGTGTTTTAAAGTTATATCTAAGGAAAATATCCTCCCTCTATGAAAATGTACAGCATGGGCTTGGAACCCGTAGCACAGTGGTTATGGTGCTAGCCACATGCACCAAGGGTGGCGGGTTTGAACCTGGCCCGGGCCAGCTAAACGACAATGACAACTGCAACAAAAAAATAGCCAGGCATTGTGGAAGCTCTTATAGTCCCAGCTACTTGGGAGGCTGTGGCAAGAGAATTGCTTAAGCCCAAGAGTTTGAGATTGTTGTGACCTGTGACGCCACAGCACTCTACCGAGGGCAACTTAGTGAGACTCTGTATAAAAAAAAAAAAAAAAAAAGAAAGAAAAGAAAATGTACAGTGTGGCAACTTTGGTTAAAACTAAAGGGAGTATGGGATGGTGATACTAGACATTGTGGCTGGTAAGAATGGAGGCTGGCTCACAAGGATCTTGAACTTGAATGGGATCCTGGATGACTATTACTAGATTCTGATGCTTTGCTTCTATTGGCTAGATGGGAGGACTGGTCTGAGAATGGTTTCTCTGGTTGATTTTCCATATGTCTAAATGCATTTTTTTTGATGAACTAAGTTTTTGACTTTTATAAATATTACCTATGTTTCCATTGGCAAAAATTGGAACACACTGCTCTCCCTAAGTGATCTTTGTGATGATAACTTGCTTTTAAATACAGAGAAGCAATTCTTTTTTTTTTTTTTTAGAGAAAGAGTCTTACTTTGTTGCCCTTGGTAGAGTGCTGTGGCATCACAGCTCAAAGCAACCTCTAGCTCTTGGGCTTAGGTGATTCTCTTGCCTTAGCCTCCCAAGTAGCTGGGACTACAGGCACCCACCACATGTCTGGTTATTTTTTTGTTTCAGTTTGGCCGGGGACAGGTTTGAAGGGTATATGGGGCTGGTGCCCTGCCCACTGAGCCAAAGGCACTGCCCAGAAAAGCAATTCTTAACTGTCTTTAATTATTAATGATGGTAACAAAGCAAGAAAACAGGTCACTGCTACTTGTATAAATGTGCTGTCAAATTTAGGCTATGTCCCTCCTTTGTATTACTTTTACGCCATGCTCTCATTGTTTTTACTCTAGAATAAATCACTTATTTTTTTTATAAATTCACTTTTTTAAAACTTTCACTTGACAAAACATGGCCCTTGTTCCAAATATTCTTTCCTTCTTAGTTCCTTGTGAGAATATTAAATAATAAATTACAAACTAAATGCATCTCAGACACACATTTTTTCCAATGGCACTTGCATAATATTTAACATTTGGTTAATAGCTCTGAAAACAACAAGGTGCAAGTGTTGCCAGTAATGTATCATCAGAAACAGCCTCTAAGGTTGACAATCATTTCAAAATGAAGGTATTGAAGCATTTGAAGACTTTTTATATAGTCAGGGCAGGACAATTATTTCCCAAATGTCATTTATTTGTTGCTGGAGTTTTTGTGAGCAAATGTTTCTGTGGAGCTGACTTTAATGTGACCTTCTTTTCCCAATTGTACTCAACATTGTGAAAAATGTCTCTTTTGGAAGGAAAGTTTTCAAAGAACATGTTTCTCATGTTTTGCTAAATGTTACCCTTTAGAAAATTCTCATCTAGTAGAAATGTCGCCATTTTTGCTAAAACTGCAGGTTAAATCTTTGCATAATGAATAGACTTGGGATAGGCTACGAATCTCCCACAGCCCAGGGCATTTCTCTATGGGAGCTGATTTCAATGAAAAGAAAAATGACAGTATCAAAATTAGCCCAATAATTGCAATGTCAATGATACCATCGCTCTTCCCAATTTCTGGCCTAGGACTTGTTCATCAACGATAATTTGGGGAACACAAGCAAGTGTCTACCTTGGGCTTCTTTAAGGTGTCACTTGTCCTTTTATGGCTTGTGTCATGATTAGTGAACTCCATATGGTTGACTGGGTGGCTTTACACTGACATACATTTATTAAAAGAAACATGAGCAGTAACACACAGTGTGGTGTAAAGTAGGAGACAGAGAATGGAAAAGTAGCTTGAATTAAAGTTGTATAAACAGCTGTGATTCAAACAGAAGATGAGAAAGAGAATTATATGGCTAACAGAGATGTGAGGAATTAACTCTGCAAACATGTATTTAGGGCATTCTCTGTGCCACAATTTATGCTGGTAATAGGAGATTACACAGCAATGGCATAGCCATTCTCCTAGAAAAACTTAATCTAGTTTGGGAATGGAAACAAATATATATAGAATGAGACATGCAAAAATATTGCTGCATTTGGAGAACAATAAGCATTAAATTGGGAAATTTAGGGTAAATGAAAGTACAGCTTTGTACAGTGTAATGGCATAAGAATGGCTGGTTCTTATATAAGGAGGAAGTGCTTATCTCACTTTCTATGATTTCCCTTGGAGAATTAGTTTAAATTTATATTTTCAGACACTATCTGTTACCAAGCCAAATACAGACCCTCAGCCCAAGTTTACTGCTAAGCTCCAGATCCACAAAGCCAACTCCTCATTGGAAATTTATAGCTTGTTTCCCAGAGTTTGCCCACATTCATATGTCCTAACCTGATTTCCCTCTATTTTTATCTCAGTTGAGCTATTCACCCTTTTTCCAAATCCAGCCTAAATTCTTCCCCCTTGTTCACCTGTTGCATTGCTAGTCCATGTCTCTAATATCTACTTTCTTAATTTTTAATTTCTCTTCTTGATTTTCCTACTGATTTAATTTAAGTCTTGATCACTTATATTCCAGATTCCTATGATATTATTTTAAATTGTCCCACTTATCTTGCTTTAACTTTTCTCCTTCCTACTTCTCAGCTTATCTTTATTATTGTCAACAGAGTGATCTTTCTAATATCAATCACAGTAATTGTCTGCTTACAATTCTTCAATGGCTATCTCTAGAAATTTACTAGTTCCCAATTTCTTACGTAAAACATAAAATATGCCATATTGTTTTACATCTATGTTATTTGCCCATGCTGTTTCCTCTGCTTAAAATTGCCTTTCCTTACCTGTGGCTTATTATTTGTCACAATTTAGTTCATGTGTCAGTGATTCAATGAAGCCATCCCTGAATCTTACACCCACAGCATTCTCTGTCTTAAACCCACAGCATTCTCTGTCTCTTCCCACTATAGTGCTAACCTCTTATGGACAAAAACTTACTAAAATTATTAGACATAATAGGACCAAAAAAATGTGTACTAAGTAAAGGAGCAGCAATATCATTGAATAATAATGACTATTTTAATTTACTTTATAAGGTACTAGGTTTGTATTTAAAATGTTATGTCCAACTATCGCTACACTTCTGAAAGTAGCTATAGTTTTTCTCATTTCAATAGATGAGGAAATAGAGACTCAACAAAGCTAAGCGAATTTTCATATGTCACATAGTTACATTATGACAGAAAAGAGATTTGAAATCTACTTTGTCTTAGTCTAAATTTGCTAAATCAGGACCTCGATTATAATAATCTTGTATTAAAGGCAAGTGAAAATGAAGTTAGCTCATAAGGTTAACAGTAGTTTAGTCTCCCAGTATGAATATATAACTATAACTATATAAAATGTGGATATATATAAAATATACAAAATTATATGGAATTATATTTAACAGGAAATATGTACTATGTTAATAGTATAGCATATATTGTCGGAGCCCCCATGGCCCTGGTCTTCATGACTGCAGAAAGAAACCAGGCGAGATGCGGATTAGAAGTACAAGCTTGTAGGAGGTGGGCTAACCTTGATTGCAGGGTAGCGCCGAGCAACCTCCGCAGTAGCCTTTTATTGAGACAGCACAAGACAGGTGAGGGGAGTATTAGACAAGGACTAGTGCCCAAGGCTCAACATGGGCTGGGTTCTTCCTCCCCAAGGAGCACCTGCCGATGATTTGGCCAAGGGCCCTCTCCCCAGCAGCAAATCACCTTGCTCAGAGGTCGTGTGGCTCTTGGCGTGCTCTACAATATATCAGATATAAATATGATATGCTTTTATCCATGTATTAGTGATATAAAGCTATATAATCATATATTAGTATATGTAATCTAAATTTTCATCTATCCAGAGTATAAAATAATCAATTGAAAGAACTTAAAATAAAAAGCAGCAGTCTCTTTCATCTTCTACCTCAGTCCCAGACTAAGATAATATCACTACACTTTTTTAAATTTTATTTTTCCAGATAATTTACCTCAAATAAAAATGAAAAGTTTATAAGTGTTCCCTGATTTATCAACTTGCTGCCCCAAGATGAAAATGAACATCTTATGAACATTTTAATGTCTCATGTCACCTTTTCACGTCTCCCACATTTGAAAGCTATCCTGTTTCTCACGGTTCTATATTGGTTAATTTGGTTGCTTTATTGTCCTTAAACCTCTTTTCTTTCCATTGGTTTTCTACTGTATCTCTTGATTTCCCGTAATGTAAAAATGATCATATTAGTACTACATCCTTCCTGACACTTCTCCCTTCTGTTCCATCAGCTCTGGCTATGTCTGTCTTTCTCATTACCCAGGGTGATGACTTTTACTTTTCATTCGCTAGTTAGAATTGTTTCCCTCTGTCTCACTCTTTTTCTGTATGTGTGTGGTATGAATACTTTAGAAGGATCTGACATGTACTTTCAAATTTCCCTGCACATTGCAAGGACATTTGAACATTTCAACTCATTTATACAGACTCAAAATGTTATTACTTTCTTATATTTTTTGCACATATATACATACACACAGATATATGCAAATATAAGTGAACAGTGACTGTATAAAACAAATGATAATATGTAAAGTGTGTAGTTACATAATCTGTCTTAAAAATCATTGCTACTGTCTTCTACAAACACTTCTCATACAAAGCCTTCCACAGGATATTTATTTCATTGCTGTTCATTTTTTAGTACATCTCTTCCTCTTCATGCTTTATTCTATCTTCAGTTGTGTTCATTGAGTTCTCAAATTCTGCCATGATATCTGCTATGTTTTGAATGTTTTTGTTCTCTCCAGAATTCATGTTGAAGCTCAATCCCCATTGCAATAGTGTTAGAAGGTGTAGCCTTTTGTACCCCTTTGGCAGATGAGTGAGTCATGAGGGCTCTATCCTCATGAATGGGATTTCCCTTATAGAGGGTCTTGATGGAAGAAGTTCACTCCTTTTTCCCTTCCACCTCCTTCCATGTAAGGAGACAGTGTTCCTCTCCCATGGAAGATTTAATGTCAAGACACTATCTTGGAAACAGAGACTAGACTTTCACTTGACACCAGATGCCAATGCCTTGATCTTAGACTTCCCATCCCCCAGAACTGTGAGAAAATAAATTTGCTTTCTTTATAAATTATCTAGTCTGTAGTGTTTTCTTAGAGCAGCACAATAGACTAAGTAAATATGCTAACATCTCTTAACATTGTCACTTTCATTTTTAAAGTTCTCTGTATCACTTTTCATAGTTTCCAGGTCCCTGCAACTTTTTCAAGTTTAACTTTTAGCTAAATGTCTGTCTTTTCTTTTTCTCATGGTCTCTTGTCCCCAAATATTTCTAGTAATTTCAGCTTTCATGCTGGACATTGTAGTTTGAAAAGTTAATTGCTGAAATAATTCATAACAGGGTATTATGTTTCTTTCCTCCAAAGGAGATTTTCACTTGTTTTTGTCAGATGCATAAGGGCACTAGTAATCAGTGTTGACCTTAATTAAGTTCACACCTGAAAGTTTCTTTGTTACCTAAATGACTTCAAGTCAGGGCAGGCTTTCTTCAGAACAATATTTGATAAAAAGCTCTTTCTCCATTCTGACAGAGTCTAACAGAGAACCCAGGTTCCCACACTTTTATCATCCAGATGAGTTGAATGAGGATAATTAAAGAGTTGTGAAACATTTCTATTTGAGGGAAGTAAAAAAAAAAGTTCATGAAACTTGTTAAAATAGTAAGCTTAGACTTTATTCCACAACTATTACAATAGTATAGAGACTACAGGAATGGAGAAGAGGAAAGAGGTTGGGGCCAACTCAGAGTACAACAATAAAAAGTAGGACTTTATAGCCAATTAGCAGGGTGAGGGTGTCAATGACAATGTTGATTACTATGAGAATATCAAAAGTCAGAGGAGATTGTGACTAACCCAAGCTTACAGAATTCTTGCTGAAGGCTCACTGGGGTTATCAGATTATGAAAGATGGTGGAGAATGAGGAACTCAATCAAATATGAAGGATGAGTAAATATCAGAGAAGGAGGATTCTGACTAAATGAAACTGACAGGACTCTTGCTAAAAACTGGGTGCTTGGAAAACATATTCAAGGACAGGGCCTTGTTGGACTCAGTGGATTTTTTCTTTTTTTTTTTTTTTTTGCATTTTTTGGCCAGGGCTGGGTTTGAACCCGCCACCTCCGGCATATGGGGCTGGAACCCGCATCCTTGAGCTATAAGCATCACCTGGACTCAGAGGATCTTAACTAAAGGTTGGTTAAATAGAAAATTTTGACCAGAAAGAATGAAAAACATTGGAGTTATTAATAGAGTTAATTTTCTTCAAGATGAAAAACTTTGGTATTAATGTTGATATTGTCAATAGATAAGAGTTACTATTCTATTCTTTGTATCTAGACAACAGGAGAAAGTAAGTTTAGAACATCCTGGGCGGGAGGATTGTAGATTTAAAAAATGGATGACTAAATCAATTGGTAGGGACACAAGAAAATGTTCAGATTTTTCTTCCTTCAGGTACCATTCCCAGTGATGTTTTGATCCATTCCTATTATGTTCCTCTCACTGCCAGTTATTGAGGTAGTAGTATATTAGACACTTTTTTTTTTTTATTGTTGGAGATTCACTGAGGGTAGAAGAAACCATGTTACATTAATTGCATTTGTTGAATAAAGTCCCTCTTACAATTGTGTTTTGCCCCCAAAAGGTGTGGCACACACCAAGACCCCACCCCCTCGCTCCTTCCCTTTCTCTGCTCTTCCTTCCCCACCCCTCCTCATTCTTTCTCTCTCTGCTCTCCCCCTCCCTCACCGCCACCTTGTTAATAATTGTCTCTAATTGTCCTCATATCAAACTTGAGTACATGGGATTCATGCTTCTCCATTCTTGTGATGCTTTACTAAGAATAATGTGTTCCACTTCCATCCAGGTTAATATAAAGGCTGTAAACTTTCCAATTTTTTAAATGGCTGAATAGTATTCCATAGTGACATATACAATAGCTTGTTAATCCATTCCTGGGTTGGTGGGCATTTAGGTTGTTTACACATTTTGGTGATTGTAAATTGAGCTGCAATAAACAGTCTAGTGCTAGTGTCCTTATGATAAAAGGATTTTTTCCCTTCTGGGTAGATGCCTAGTAATGGGATTGCAGGATCAAATGGGAGGTCTAGCTTGAGTTCTTTGAGAGTTCTCCACACTTCCTTCCAAAAAGGTTGTATCAGTTTGCAGTCCCATTAGCAGTGTAAAAGTGTTCCCTTCTCTCCACATCCACGCCAGCATCTGCAGTTTTGAGATTTTGTGATGTGGGCCATTCTCACTGGAGTTAGATGGTATCTCAGGGTGGTTTTGATCTGCATTTCTCTAATAATTAGGGAGGCTGAGCATTTTTTCATATGTTTGTTAGCCATTCGTCTGTCTTCTTTAGAGAAGGTTCTATTCATGTCTCTTGCCCATTGATTTATGGGATTGTTGGCTTTCTTCATGTGGATTAATTTGAGTTCTCTATAGATCCTGGA
>CAUYON010044521.1:0-14621 GCA_963573935.1 Arctocebus calabarensis
TCAAAAATCCATTTTTTTTTTTTTTGAGGCAGAGCCTCCAACTGTCACCCTGGATAGAGTGCTGTGACATCACAGCTCACAGCAACCTCCAATTCCTGGGCTCAAGTGAGTCTCTTGCCTCCGCCTCCCAAGTAGCTGGGAATACAGGCACCCGCCACAACTCCCGGCCATTTTTTGGTTGCAGCTGTCATTGTTGTTGGCGGGCCCAGGCTGGATTCGAACCCGCCAGCTCAGGTGTATGTGGCTGGTGCTTTAGCCCATTGAGCCACAGGCGCCGAGCCACTTATTCTTATTTTTTGAGACAGAGTCTCATTGTTGCCCTGGATAAATTGCTGTGGTGTCATAGCTCATAGCAACCTCAAATTGTTGGGCTTAAGAGATCATCTTGCCTCAGCTTCCTCAGTAACTGGGACTACAGGTGCATGCCACAATGTCTGGCTATTTTTTTCTATTTTTAGTAGAGATGGGGGTCTCGATTTTGCTCACGCTGGTCTTGAACTCCTGAGATCAAGAAATTCACCTGCCTCAGCTTCCCAGGGGCTAGGATTATAGGCATGAGCCACCATGCCTGGCCTCAATAATACTTTCTTTGTCTGAGTCCCTATTTTCTTTCTTTCTTTTTTTAGAGACAGTCTTTACTTTGTCACCCTCAGTAGAGTGCGGTCGCGTCACAGCTCACATCAACCTCCAGCTCTTGGGCTCTTGCCTCAGTCTCTCAAGTTGCTGGGACTACAGGTGCCCACTACAACGCCTGGCTATTTTTTTGTTGCAGTTTGGCCGGAGTCAGGTTTGAACCCACCACCCTTGGTATATGGGGCCAGTGCCCTACTCACTGAGCCACAGGTGCCGCCCCTGAGTCCCTGTTTTCAACTATTTTGGGTAAATACCTGGGAGCGGAGTTGCTGGGTCATCTGGTAGTTGTGTTTACTTCTTAGAGGAACTGCCCAGCTGTTTTTCATAAGTGGCTGGGCCATTTTATATTCCCACCAGCAATGTACAAGGGCTGCATTTTCTCTGAGTCCTTGCCAAGGCTTGTTATTTTTTGTGATTCTGATGATAGATATTCTAGTGTGTTCACCACCTTTTATAATCTTTACTATAACCCTACTTTCTTTTATTCTCCCCATTTGACAGAGGAAACTGAGGCACAGAGAAGTAAAATAACTCGCTCAAGGCCTCCTGGGGCCTTGATGAGCTGCTAAAAGTTCCATTTATATTCAGCTTTATGGGAAGGCAACTGACAGTGACTCCTCATGAAGCTCTGCTTGCAAAGGGGAGACCGGGCTCCACCATGGAAGTCTTGTCCTTGGGGTTTCCTGCCCCCCCCTCCCTTCCTCAGCAGGCTTGGGGCCTGGGGCAGGGTTTGTGGGCTGAGGCCCTCCCCAAACTGGGAGAGCACAGAGCTGCGGGAAGCAGGGGAAGCCACTGTTCTTCAGGCCGCCCTTGATCAGCCTGCACCAGTCTGTGGCTGCTGGCCTGGGACTCAGCTCCGTTGCTGACTGGCTGTGTGACTTGGGGTGGTTTGCGTCTCTTCTCTGAGGCTCAGGCGGGGAGAATTTCTTTCACCTTTCCTACCTCTAAGGTAGTGGAAGTGCTACAGAGCAAAGGAAATGTGAACTTAGCAGGTAGGTCTGTCATTGACCTGCACTCTACTACTTTCCAGTTGCTCAGAAGCAACGCTCCTTCCTCAGCCTTGGTTTGCTCATGAGTAAAGTCAGTAGAATAACAATTGCCTGGAAGGGTAGCTATAAGAATTGCTAGGGGCTCGGCGCCTGTGGCTCAGCGCCTGTGGCTCAGCGGGCTAAGGCGCCAGCCACGTACACCTGAGCTGGCGTGTTCAAATCCAGCCCCTGGGCCCGCCAAACAACAATGATGGTTGCAACCAAAAAATGGCCAGGCGTTGTGGCGGGCGCCTGTAGTCCCAGTTACTTGGGAGGCGGAGGCAAGAGACTCGCTTGAGCCCAGGAATTGGAGGTTGCTGTGAGCTGTGATGCCATGGCACTCTACCCAGGGCGACAGCTTGAGGCTCTGTCTCAAAAAAAAAAAAAAGAATTGCTAGGATAGAGCATGTGAAGGCTGCTGATGTAGGACCGGAAGCTTACTAGGTATTCAGGGACTGTTCACCACGTGAATGGCATTAGAAGATGCTTAATAGGGGTGGTGCCTGTGGCTCTGTAGGTAGGGCGCTGGCCCCATTTACTGAGGGTGGCAGGTTCAAACCCGGCCCTGGCCAAACTGCAATAAAAAAATAGCCGGGCGTTGTGGCAGGCGCCTGTAGTCCCAGCTATTCGGGAGGCTGAGGCAAGAGACTCACCTAAGCCCAGGAGCTGGAGGTTGCTGTGAGCTGTTCTGATGCCATGGCACTTAGACAAAGTGAGACTCTGTCTCTAAAAAAAAAAAAAAAAAAGGTGCTTAATAAAAACTATCGGCTTAATTCTCTACCCTTCCGACCCCAAATCTTGAGAAGTATCAAGTGCTGGTGCTCTCTGTAGCTAGAAATAAAATCAACGTGTTTGATGGGGCACCAGGGGTCATTATTTGTCTTCTGGGAAGAAGACATGATTTGATGCTATATGGCCATTGGAAGCCTGTGTGACATCCCCCCGTGTCCTCCCTCCCAGCCCTCAGGCTGGCTTCATGGATGAACATTCTCCTTTTACCTGTGAGTTTGCTCCCCACTGCTTTCCTGATTTGCCGTGTCTGCTGGGAACCTCATGGTCAAATGCAGTTCTCTATGGCATCATCTGGATTCCTACCGTGATCCTTTCCTCCCTTCTCTGGTTCCTTGGTTCTGTTTGCATTTTGGCTCCCGGGGTGTCCTGTGTGTGCCCCATGTGCTGTGCAGGCTGCCGCAGAGCCTCCTGGGGGAAGAAGGTAGGAAACGGGCCACGGGAGCTTTGGAATGTTGACAGATGCTTCTGCTTTGCTGGTGGGGAGGCCACCCGGAGGCTGCCCTCGATTGCACTGGTCTCTCTGAGAGGCTGGGGCAGGGGACTGTGCCATCTTTGTGGGGACAGGGCGTCCAGTTTAGGCAGCTCCCTCACTGGGCTCAGAGTGACCCAGCTCAGACAATGAGGCCTTTCATGGAGCCTGGCCGGCAGCTCTGAGGTGCGGCCAAAGGCCTCTTCTCCGTGTTCCAGACGCAGCCCGTCTAATACCCCTCCTGGGAGAGGCAGGGCAGGGAGAGTGGGAGGAACAGGGACTTTGTGGTCTCCCATCCTGGGTTGTAAGCCCTGCTCCATGTTGCTGGCTGTTTGAATTCTCACAGAATCTCTCAAATGAGCAGTTAATCTTGCTGTGAGGTTCTGGTGAGCTCATGAGTAGAAAGTACTATGTAAACAGTCTGGTCTGGACCACATTTGGGTCTCTCCCAGCTGTATTTCTGTAGGAAGCCATGCTCGGCTTTCTAGTGCTAACAGTAAGCACTCCATAAATGTTAGCCATAGGGTAAGCATATTAAGACCTTTATTTACTTGATCTTATTTAAGGTAATTTCTTCCCCTATGTGATCCTTGGTAGTAGGTATTACAGTCCCATTTTTACAGATGAGGAAACTGAGGCCCATAGAGGTTGAGCAGCTTGCCCCCAAGGTTACACAAGTTAGTTGGGGAACATACTAGAACCCAAACCAGGCTGAGCCCCAACACCTGTGCACAGCCTGTGTGGTGATGGGTTGCTCCAGATGTCACCCAAGCCTGCCTCGCCCCCTCAGGACACGTGGCTCTCCTTTGCACTGGGCCTGTTGTTCTGGATAGGGCCTGCAGGTACTATAATTTCAGCTGGCTAATGACTGTGGGCCACACCCCTCTCCGGGAATCTTCCATGGTTTCTGGGGACTCCTTGACCTGGCCTCCAAAGCCCCAACACTGCCTCTCTCCTCTGTCTCCACCGATACAGGTATACCCAGCATGTTCCCACCTGCTGCCCTTTGCCCTGGCCTTCCCATCACCCGAGCTCTTTGCCCCATCACCCAAACCATGGCTGTTCCCTGCTTCTCCTTTTTGCTGTTCCTTACAACCTCTCTGCACCTCGGACCTTTCTTGGCTTTCAAATCTCAGCTCTAAGGCCACTCCTTACCATTTCTTTTCTCTCTTCCATGGGCATTTATAGGGCACCCACTGTGTGCCGGGTGTGAGTCCCACTGTGAGTCCCTGTCCTGTGGGAATGTCTATCTGATGGGAGTGGCAGCTATGAGGACAGTGATGCACAGCTTAGTCAGTGCTGTGATGGAGATGGCAGGGCTGCAGGATGCTGGGGAAGTGTAGGGGAGGGGAAGGGCTAACCTAGCTCACAGGGGCAGATAAAGGGATTCTAGCAAAAGCGGCACCTGCAAGGTGGAGGAACAGAGTGGGGGTGAGAGAGGTGCTCTGAGGAGCTGCCCATGGTCTGGAACTGGGCGAGCAGCCCCTGGGGCGAGTGGCAGGAGCCACAGTGGCTGGGCCTTCATCCTGGAAATAGAGGGAGCCACTGAGGAGTCTTGAGCAGGAGCCTGGTGAGGCTTGCTCTTCAGAGAGGTCTGTGGAGTCCTAAGGGACAAAGCCAAATTCTGTGCTGGGAGGAGTTATGGGGACTTGACCAGGTCTGTGATAGTGAGCGGTGGTTGTTGAGTTGGTGGATTTGCTTATTGGAAAGATCTGTCTGTGCTGTGCAGAGGCCTGTGAACAGCTATGGAAGTAGCCCAGAGCCAGCAGTGCTGGGGCCTGGGCAAGTCAGGGTAGTTGGGGAGACTGAGAGTTAAGGAGGTGGGATCACTGGGGCCTGGATACTTGGAGGAGGGAGAAAATCAAGGTTAAGTCTGTTCATGTGGGCCTGCCACCAAGTTTATAGGAGGAACCCTGGCCCAGGGGCTCTGGGCTTCCCCAGAGGTGGAGAGGTTAGGCGAGGTGGCCTTTCTTGCTCTGACCCAGCGGGTTTGCGGCGTGACTCTGGCCCAGGAGAAGGGATGCAGAGCCCTGTGTGGCGAGCTGGGGCCCGGTCTGGGATTATCAAGTCTGGCCAGGTTTGCCGTGGCCTGGGGCCAGTGCCTGGCACAGCTGCCGTCTGAGAGGAGTGCGTCTCCGACCTCTGGGTGCCTTCCCACCCTCGCAGTGACGCAGCCCTTCCAGTCCTGGCTCAGCCAGCCTGGCGGCCCTGGGCCCTGTCTCCATCCAGGGCCTCTGTGCTCCCAGTGACTGATCCTGGGAGGAGTGGCCCAATTCTGGGGCCCCATTGGCTAAACCTCGCCTGGGCTGCACACACCCCTGCCTCCACGCTGGATGCCTGCCCTGGCCTGCCCTGACATGGAGTCTGAGAGACTGTGCCTGGCTCTAGCCCAGGGACTGTGCATCCCTGCCTTTGAGAGGAATGGGGGACAGCAATAATGAGGCTTGCTTTGGGGGGAGAGCTCAGCCCTGCTCAGAGGAACACAGTAGACATCTTGGCTGGACCTGCAAGTCTTCAGGCAGCTCAGGCCCAGAATGCTGGGTCTACATCTGGTGTTTCTCTCTCCCCCGTGCTGAGTGACGGATGTGGCTCAGGAGTAGAGGGGCCTTGCACCTGAGGGACAGGGCTAGGATTTCTTTTTCTTTTTTTTTTTCTTTTTTGAGACAGAGCCTTAAGCTGTCACCCTGGATAGAGTACGGTGGCATCACAGCTCACAGCAACCTCCATTTCCTGGGCTCAAGCGAGTCTCTTGCCTCAGCCTCCCAAATAGCTGGGACTATAGCACCCACCACAATGCCTGGCTATTTTTTGGTTGCAGCCGTCATTGTTGTTTGGTGGGCCGGGGCTGGATTCAAACCTGCCAGCCCAGGTGTATGTGGCTGGCACCTTAACCGCTTGAGCCACAGGTCCTGAGCCTTTTTTCTTTTTTGACATAGAGTTTCACTTTGTCACCCTGGGGTTGAGTCCTGTGGTGTCATAGCTCACAGCAACTTCAGACTCTCGGGCTCAAGTGATCCTCCTGCCTCAGCTTTCTGAGTAGCTGGAACTATAGGCACCTGCCACAATGCCCAGCTATTTTTTTTAGTAAGGGTTTCACTTTTGTCTAGGCTGGTCTTGAACTCCTGAGCTCAAGTGATCTGCCCTATCAGCTTCCCAGAGTGCTAGGATTGTAGACCACTGAGCCTGGCCCTCTAGGGCTAGGATTTGAACTCGAGTCTCTCTCTGGCTGTTCCTGTACAAATGGTTGAGGTCCTGCTGTGTGCCAGGCCCTTCTGGGACCAATGTGTGTTTGTAGTCAGTGTTGGGCCCAGGGCACGTACAGAGAAGGTGTTTGGTGAATGAATAAATGAACAAATCAATCAACAAACGAGGCAGAGGTCCTGTGTCCAGAGATGTGGATTCTACTGGGGAGACAGGGACTCGTTTCTCAGAACAGGAAATGGGAGGCTCGTGGGAGGAGAGGTTGACCGGGTGGGCAGCAGAGAGGACTGGCCGTCAGGCATCATGACTGCTGGTCCAGGGCTTTGTCCATCCTGCTTCCTCATCTGCCTGCTGGATCAACAGTACTCACCCTCTGCCTTCCTGGTGGCCCAGGGAGGCGGTGGCTGTGAGCAGGCTGGTGAGGCAAAGGCATGGAGTGTGGGGCTTCCCTGTCGTCATGTCCACACTGCCCAGACACCACAGTCTGCGTCCTTTGTTCTGCCCACTTGTCCTCCGCGTCTTGCCTCCTCTATTTCCTCAGCACCCCTCAGGGCTTTTTTCTCGAATGTTCTTCCCAGTACCCCTGGCTATGGGAGGGATTTGAGAAGAGAGTGGGTAAGTGGAATCTGCCTGGCTCTTCCCTCTTCCTGCTCCCACACCCAGAGGCCAGCCACCCACATCCATATCCATACAGGCCCTCGATGAACCACCAGGCCCCTGCTGCCTTGGTAGTGGTTACCATGGTGACGAGTCCTGCTGCTTGGACTGCAGTGGCCTTCAAGCTGCCTGTGAGAGCCTGTGAGCTGTGCAGCCTGACACCCTACCCTGCAGGCTCGCACCCAGGTGGGAGCTCTGGGGTGGCTGCCCTCCTTTGCCTCCTTGGTACTCAGGCCTGTGACTGGTTCGCTGGAGCTCTTGGGAACGAATCACATCTCTGGGAACCCACAAGCTCTTCTGGCTCAGATCGACCTGGTTCAAATCCCAGTTCTACCACTTAGGGGTCAGTGACTTTGAACGAGTCAGCTTGGTGTGTTTTGAGTTTATCGAATTAGCTACAGGAGCCTCGCGAGGGGAATTATCTGAGGAGTACGGATCCCAGAGTACATGCCAGCAGCGGTAGGGTCATGGCACTCTGCTGCTGCATCCAGCCTGCGGTCCTGGGCTCCCCCATCTCAGCCCCAGGAGGCCCTACAAGCAGCAGAGTTCAACAAGCCAGAGCTCAGACTCTGCCGCCAGACCTCTGGGGTCACAGCTGGGCCCTGCCTGCTACTTGGGCCTCAGTGTCCTCATCTGTGAGAGGAGGATAATGTATCTGTCTCATAGGCTTGTTGTGAGAATAACTTCACATTAGTACCTATAAGGTGTTTATAAGGATGGGTGACACTGACGTGTTACATAAACATTAGTGGTGACGGTTGTCATCACCCCACACGTTTGGCATTGGCCATAAAAGTTGGAACCCACGTGTCTGGCCCTCCTTATACAGGTGCACCCAGCTTGGAGTTCACAGTCTGATAGGGAAGGCAGCCAGAGAGACAGATGGCAGGTTGCCTCCCATTTCCCTTATCCCCCCCTTCTGAGGGATTGACAGGGACACCCCACCTCCTCTGTCTGGAGAGTGAGACAGGCTGAGCTCAAGCAGAAAGCCCAATTTGAGTCATGAGTTTGAGGACTTTGTCTGCTGGCCCTCCAGCGGGGAGGTGCTGCACCCTGGCCTAGAGTAGACAGCTGGTCAGTGGCTGCCCAGAATCCTCCAGGTCAGTAAATCCAGATGCTGAAGACGCTTGCCCCCAGTGGAGGCTCCCACGATGTGAAGGACCCCCACCAAGAGGCCCTTGAAGGTGACATCAGAGCTGCTCTATGCAATGCTTTCTTAGGAACAATTCCTCGGGCTTGATGGCTGTAGGCTTTCCAGGCCCCTCACATACAGAGGGGGATCTTTCCAGAGTGGAGATAAATGTAATGCAACACCTTATTTATTTATGTATTTATTTATTACTTTTTTTGAGACAGAGTCACACTATGTCACCTTCGGTAGAGTGCACTGGTGTCACATCTCACAGCAACTCAAACTCTTGGGCTCAAGTGATTCTCCTGCATCAGCCTCCCAAGCAGCTGGGACTACAGGTGCCCACCACAATGCCTGGCTATTTTTTGGTTGCATTTGTCATTGTTTAGGTGGCCTGGGGCGGGTTTGAACCTGCCATCTTTGGTGTATGTGAACACTGTGCTATGGGCGCTGAGCCACAACACTTTGTATTTATTTATTTATTTATTTATGTATGGAGACAGGGTCTCACTTTGTCACCTTTGGTAGAGTGCTATGGCCTTATAGCTCACATTCTTAGGTTCAAGAGATCCTCTTGCGTCAGCCTCCCAAGTAGCTGGGACTATAGGCACCCTCCACAATGCTGGCTATATTTAGAGACAGGGTCTTGCTCTTGCTCAGGGTGGGTTCGAACTCGTGAGCTCAAGCAATCCACATACCTCGGCCTCCCAGAGTGCTAGGATTATAGGCGTGAGCCACCATGTCCGGCCTTTAAGGCAACACTTTATTTATTTATTTTTTTTGAGACAGAGCCTCAAGCTGTCACCCTGGATAGAGTGCGGTGACATCACAGCTCACAGCAAACTCCCATTCCTGGGCTCAAGCGATTCTCCTGCCTCCGCCTCCCAAGTAGGTGGGACTATAGGTGCCCGCCACAATGCCTGGCCATTTTTTGGTTGCAGCTGTCATTGTTGTTTGGCAGGCCCAGGCTGGATTTGAACCCGCCAGCTCAGGTGTATGTGGCTGGCGCCTTAGCCCACTGAGCCACAAGCGCTTAGCCTAAGGCAACACTTTAAAAGGTGGCCCATCGGTTGAGGCTAGGAGGACTGAATTATCCCTGCTCCCTCCCTTGCATCCAAGTCTGTGTTAATATGTACTTGTTAGCTGAAAGGAAACTGGGCAGAAGTCAGCCCTGGGGTCTGAGACCACAGGCTGGAGGTGCTGGTCACTCTCGGGTTGGAGTCGGAGGGGGTTGGCCTGGGGAGGTTCCTCCTCCCTCTCAGGCCCTGCATGGCAGACCTGGGAGACCCTGCAGAGAGCTGATCCCCCTGTCCACTCTCACTGTTCCCCAGGGCCTGGCCTCTGTGTTCTCAGGCCGCATGTCCAGGAAGTCATCCTCGCGTGCGAGGGACAACGACGGCACCATGGCGGATGGCAAGGGGTACCGGAACCCCACGGAGGTCCAGATGAGCCAGCTGGTGCTGCCCTGCCACACCAACCAGCGCGGAGAGCTGAGCGTCGGGCAGCTGCTCAAGTGGATCGACACCACGGCCTGCCTGTCTGGTGAGGCTGCGCTCTGCACAGTTCTCCCACCCCCACCCCACACACCCAGAGAAGGGGCCTCATTTTCAGAGATGGTCACCGTCTCCCGCTGAACACCACACGTGTTCCTCACCCAGGAACACGCACTAGTCCACCTGCCTGAAAAGCCCTTGCTGATTTCCCAGTGGCTGGCCCAGCTGGCCCTCTCTCCCTCGGACCTCAGCCTGAGTGTGGGTGCAAGCCATTAGGTCTCTGCTTCAACACCGAGCAGCCTTGAACGCGGCTGCTTCAGGTTGGCTTGAAGATCTGTGAGCCATGACTGCGTCTCCTCGTGTGTTCCCTGCATGGAGCTGGGTGGGCTGCACTGGGTCGAGGTCCTTTCACTCCTTTTGATGTCCCAGGGTTCTCCACCCACAGGAGAGGGCATGGGGGACAGACAGGTGAACTGGCCGGTCCCCAGCACTGTGTGATAGGCCCTGACCCAGCCCCGTGGGTGGTGAAGGGATTCCAGAGGGACCAAGGCACCTGAGCGCGGTCACGAGGATAAGAATGACCAGGCATAGGAGCTCTAGCAGGCCAGGAGCGCGTGGCGTGGTGACCGTTCTCACCAGCTCCTTACTGAGTGTCTACTACGTGCCAAGCACTGTTCTGGGGCCGGGGCACAGCAGTGAGTAAGACAGATGAGAATCCTCGTGCAAGGAATCTACAGTCCAGCAGGAGAAGGAGAAACGCTAGACAGACGAAGCCCAGAGATACAGAGCAGGGTCAGGGCTGGTGACCGTGGTGCAGGAGCGTGGGGGGATGGGGCACTGGGCAGAGGGCAGCTGGAGCAGTAACTTGAGGGGGTGGCACCTGAGCAGAGGCCTGTGTGATGAGGAGGCTGCTAACAATGTCTGCCTTTCTTCTCCTGATGCCAGCGGAGAGGCATGCTGGCTGCCCTTGCGTCACTGCCTCCATGGACGACATCTATTTTGAGCACACCATTAGGTGAGTGGCCTCTCTTCCCTCAAGGTCCTTCCTGTTTTCCTCTGGCGAGC
The DNA here is from genome assembly GCA_963573935.1 of Arctocebus calabarensis. Taxonomy (NCBI): domain Eukaryota; kingdom Metazoa; phylum Chordata; class Mammalia; order Primates; family Lorisidae; genus Arctocebus; species Arctocebus calabarensis. The sequence continues at coordinate 10,471 of CAUYON010044521.1, forward strand.
CCCGGGGCCCACTCCCCTCACTCCCTGCCTGTTCAGCCTGCGTGCTGCCCAGAGCCTTTGCAAAGGGAGTGGGGCAGCCCCTGGGGAAGCAAAAACTCCTCTGGGGGGCTCTGGGGCACTGCCGCAGGGTGCTGTGGGATGGGTTCCCTCGGCCAGGATGGGGCTGCAGAAGTTGGAGTTGAGTACCAGTTACCAAGACTGCATCAAGGGGTGCTGTGTGACTATGGGGAAGTCATTCTTTGTCTCTGGGCCTCAGTTTTCTTATCTGCAAAATGGCAGGAATTAGACTTAAGCAGTGAGTGCTTTTTTCAGCTTGGACAATCTCTGTAGGTCATTGGTCCCTAGACTGTAGACAAAGTGTGTTGGCAAAGTGTAAGCCAAAAGTTTGGGCCATTTAGCGTCTGCTCATATACCTCTAGGGATAAGGATCTCATCACTGGGCTTATTTATATTTATTTTTGTTATTCAAGTCAGAATGTAAGTAATTTTAATTGATTGCCATGTTTAAATCTTTTTAGATTCTTTTTTTTTCCTTTTGAGACAGAGTCTCACTATGTTGCCCTTGGTTGAGTGCCATAACGTCACAGCTCACAGCAACTTCAAACTCTTGGGCTTAAGAGATTCTTTTGCCTCAGCCTTCCAGGTAGCTGGGAGTACAGGCACCCACCACAATGCCTGACTATTTTTTGTTGCAGTTGTCATTGTTTAGCTGGCCCTGAGCCGGTTTTGAACCTGTCACCCTCAGTGTGTGCGGCTGGCGCCATAACCACTATGTTATGGGTGGAAGAAATCTTTTTTATTTCTTTCATCTTAAAATTTTTATGTATTTATTTTGAGACAGGATCTTGCTCTGTTCCCTAGGCTAGAGTATAGGGTGGTGTCATTGTAGCTCATTGCAGCCTCAAACTCTTAGGTTCATGTGATCCTCCTGCCTCAGCCTCCCAAGTAGTTGGGACTACAGGTGTGTGCCACCATGCCTAGCTAACTTTTCTGGGTTTTTGTGGAAATGAAGTCTTGCTATGTTGCTACTCAGGCTGGTCTTAAACTCCTGGCCTCAAGTGACCCTTCTGCCTTGGCCTCCGAAAGAGCTGGGACTACAGGTGCAAACCACCTTGCCCAAGCCTCTGAGTCCTTTAAAAAAAAATCTGTAGATACTCCCCGTCCTGTCCCCACCTGCCTGCACCACCAGCTATCTCTCTGTCTCTCAATCCGTTTGGGTTTTTTTGAAATATTTGTTGACGGAAGCCAGTCATTTGCCCTCCAGAGTTCTCCATCATCAAGGTTTTCTGTTAGTATCACCATGATGCATTTTAACATGGTTCTCTATCCCTTGAGAGTAATTGGTGGCCGGGCGTGGTGGCTCACGTCTGTAATCCCAGCGCTGTGGGAGGCCGAGGCAGGTGGATTTCCAGTGCTTACAGTTCGAGACCAGCATAATGACTGAGCCAGAGAAAAGACCCCGTCTCAACCACCAGGACAGAACACACCGCCGGGCGTAGTGGCGAGCGCCTGTAATCCCAGCTACTTGGGAGGCAACCGGACCGCGCATCGTTACGAGGAAGGACAATGGAAAAAAATAAATAAATAAAATAAACAAAAAAAAACAAGGAAACTGAAAGCAAAGCCAGCTTGAAATAAAAAAAAAGATTAATAAGTTATCAGAATGTCAAAATAAGTGTGAGTAATCTCTTCAAAGAGGGCAGAACCTATAGCTCAGTGGGTAGGGCGCCAGCCACATGCACTGAGGCTGGTAGGTTTGAACCCAGCCCAGCCCGCTAAAACAACAATGACAACGGCCACAAAAAAATAGCCATGCATTGTGGCAGTTGCCTGAAGTCCCAGCTACTAGGGAGGCAGAGGCAAAAGAATGGCTTAAGCCCAAGAGTTTAAGGTTGCTGTGAGCTGTGACACCACAGCACTCTACCAAGGGAGACATACTGAAACTCTCAATATATATATATATCTTCAAAGAGATAAGGGAGTATAGTAAAATCATAAAAACAGAAACTGGAAGTTATTAAATGAATCAATTAGAGATATTAGAAAGAAAAGTGTTGACTGTTGAAATTAAAACTCAATGGCAGGGTGGACACAACTGAAGAGCCAACTTGTGAACTGAATGATTTGTCCAAGGAATTCTCTGAAAATGCAACACACAGAAATAAGGCTGCATGAGGGAGAAAGAAACATTGAGGAACACGGAGAATAGATTCAGAAGTTCTAACATCCTTCTAAAATTTAAAAAAAGAGGGGCGGCTATGGTGGCTCTTACCTGCAATCCTAGCACTCTGGGAGGCTGAGATGGGTTGATTGCCTGACCTCAGAAGTTCGAGATCAGCCTCAGCAAGAGCAAGACCCTGTCTATAAAACTAGACAGGCGTACTGGGCGTGGTGGCTCACGCCTGTAATCCTAGCACTTAGGAGACCAAGGTGGGTGGATTGCCTGAGCTCATAGGTTCAATACCAGCCTGAGACAGAAAGAGACCTTGTCTTGAAAAATAGGTGAGCATTGTGACCAACACCTGTAGTCCCAGCTACTTGGGAGGCTGAGGCAAGAGAATCATTTCAGCCCAAAAGTTTGAGGTTGCTGTGAGCTGTGACACCACTGCACTCTACCGAGGGTGAAAAAGTGAGACTCTATCTCAAAAAATAGAATAGAATAGAATAGAACAGAACAGAATAGAACTAGCCAGGCAGCATGGTGGGCACCTATAGTCCCAGCTACTTGGGAGGCTGAGAATCACTGAAGCCCAAGAGTTTGAGGTTGCTGTGAGCTGTGACGCCACTGCACTCTACCAAGGATAATAAAGTGAGACTCTACATCACAAAATAGAATAGAATAGGGTGGCATCTGTGGCTCAGTGATTAGGGCACCATCCCCATATACCAAGGGTGGTGGATTCAAACCCAGCCTGAACCAAACTGCAACAAAAAAATAGCCAGGTGTTGTGGCGGGTGCCTGTAGTCCCAGCTATTTGGGAGGCTGAGGCAAGAGGATCACTTGCGCCCAGGAGTTTGAGGTTGCTGTGAGCTGTGATGCCACCGCACTCTACCAAGGGTGACAAAGTGAGACTCTATCTCAAAAAATAGAATAGAATAGAATAGAACTAGCCAGACATCATGGTGGGCTCCTGTAGTTCCAGCTACTTGGGAGGCTGAGGCAAGAGGATCATTTAAGCCCAAGAGTTTGAGGTTGCTGTGAACTGTGATGCTACGGCACTCTACTCAGGGAAACAACTTGAGACTTTGTCTCAAAAAGAGAAAAAGAGGCTCGGCGCCTGTGGCTCAACGGGCTAAGGCACCAGCCACGTACACCTGAGCTGGCAGGTTCAAATCCAGCCCGGGCCCACCAAACAACAATGACGGCTGCAACCAAAAAAATAGCCAGGCATTGTGGCGGGCACCTGTGGTCCCAGCTGCTTGGGAGGCAGAGGTAGGACACTCGCTTGAGCCCAGGAATTGGAGGTTGCTGTGAGCTGTGATGCAATAGCACTCTATCCACGGTGACAGCTTGAGGCTCTGTCTCAAAAGACAAAAAAAAAAAAAATTGCCAGGTAGCGCCTATAGTCCCAGCTACTCGGGAGGCTGAGGTGAGAGAATCGCCTAAGCCCAGGAGTTGGAGGTTGCTGTGAGCTGTGATGTTACAGCACTCTACTGAGGGCAATAAAGTGAGACTCTGTCTCTACAAAAAAAAAAAAAAAAAGAACAAGAACAAGAAAAAAAAAGAGAGACTAGAAAAATGAGGGACAGGCACTATTTAAGGAAATAACATCCTTGCAGTTAATCATGAAGGAGTGCACCTCTGCTCCCTTCTTTGCTCTCCTCCCCTCTCCCATTGAAATGCCAGCAGATGGATTAAAAAGGAAGGCATAGCCTAAGTGCTCAGAGATTGGAGTTGATATATCCAATATGATATCTATATTTTAGAAAGTACAGGCTCGGCGCCTCTGGCTCAACGGGCTAAGACGCCAGCCACGTACACCTGAGCTGATGGGTTCAAATCCAGCCTGGGCCCGCCAAACAACATTGACGGCTGCAACCAAAAAATGGCCGGGTGTTGTGGCAGGCGCCTGTAGTCCCAGCTACTTGGGAGGCAGAGGCAAGAGACTCGCTTGAGCCCAGGAATTGGAGGTTGCTGTGAGCTGTGATGC